>SNQJ01S0016741.1:83870-94045 GCA_010110895.2 Picea sitchensis
AAGGAAATCTTGGACTTGATACATTCATATGTATGTGGGCCAATGATTGTTGCATCCTTAAATGGTTACTTATACTATTTACTCTTCATAGATGATCACTCCAGGAAAAATTGGATTTACTTTCTGAAGAACAAGAATGGATTCCTTTCCAAATTTCAAGAATTCAAAGCTCAGGTGGAAAACCCGACCAGAAGAAAAATCAAAGCATTAAGATCAGACAATGGAGGAGAATACACCTCAAAATAATTTAACAGTTTTTGTATTGAAGCGGGAATCAAGAGGGAGTTCACAATTCCTTACAACCCTCAACAAAATGGGGTTGCTAAAAGGAAAAATTGAACTATCATTGAGGAAAATAAAAAAATGATACATGATCATAGTCTACCTATGAATCTATGGGTAGAAGCATGTATGACAACAGTATATGTTCAAAAATGTAGTCCTCATCAAATCCTAAAAAACATTACTCCAAAAGAAGAATTCACCAAAGTGAAGCCTAAGATCAAACACTTCAGAATATTTGAATGTCTAGTGTACCTTCATGTACCCAAATAAAAGAGATCCAAACTAAAACCTTTAGGAAGAAAGGGTACATTTGTAGGATACAGTGAATCCTCAAAATCATATCGAATCTACATCCCAGGTCAGAGACAAATTGAAGTAAGAAGAGATGTTACTTTTGAAGAAGAAGTTTCCTTCTAGAATTCCAGAGAAGCTTAGATGGAAATTGATAGTGAAACAATACCTCCTCCTCCTTCAGTAGTTCAGAGGGAGAAATATATTATTCCATATGAGCCAACAACTCCAGTTGACCCAGTTTCTTCAATAGACTCAGTTTCCCCAAGCAACATACCCAGAGACATCACAGTTGGACATAAAAGACCTTCTTGGGCTCGACAAAATTTAGAAGAAGCTGAAGGGCATAAAGCCCCACAAGGAGCAACTAGAGAAATCAAGAGACCTAAGATATTCTCAAGCTACCTTTCATCCATGACCCACATTATTGATTCAAAGCCAACTTGTCATGGATAAGCTTCATGTGTACAAGTATGGCAATATGCCATGAATGAAGAATATCAATCTATACTAAAAAATTATGTATGGTATGTTGTTCCAAGACCAGAGGGAAAGACAGTAGTGACTTCCAAATGGATTTACAAAATAAAACATGTTGTTGATGGAAGCATTGAAAAATACAAAGCAAGATTTGTGGATAGAGGGTTTTCAAAAATAGAGGGAGTCGACTATGACGAGACTTTTGCACCAGTATCCATATATAACTCCATCCGATCTATCATTTATATCAACAACTTATTGGATCTTTGATGTATCTGGTTAACACCAGACCAAACATTTGCTATGCAGTAAATGTTCTTACCCAATTTATGAGTCAACCAAAACATACACACTGGATAGCTGCAAAAAACGTATTGAGATACATACAAGGTACAATTGGTTATGGCATGAGATATGCAGCTAATGTGGACCTATTCTTGGAAGGATATGTCAATGCATACTGGGAAGGAAGTGCAGTAGACAGAAAAAGCACCTCAGGTCGCCGCTTCACCTTAGGATCAACCATGGTTTCCTGGTGTAGCAGAAAACAAAGCTCTGTAGCTTTAAGTACAACAGAGGCAGAGTACATTGCACTAAGTGTGGTAGTTCGTGAAGCAGTATGGCTTCACAAACTCTTGAAAGACTTGTTCGATCATGAGATGGATCCAACTACTATTCATTGTGACAACCAGAGATGTGTAAAGATCTCCGAGAACCCAATGTTTCATGACAAATCAAAACACATTAAAATCAAGTATCACTATATCAGAGACATGGTGCAGATAAATACAGTACACATGCAATATATTTCTACTCATGAAAAAATTGCAGATATCTTCACCAAACCACTTGCCAAGACAAAGTTAGAGTATTTCCGTGAGAGAATTGGCCTTGTGGAAAATGCCTCCCTATATGAGAGGGAGTGTTGATGATTGCAGCTATGTGAGACATTCTCCATCTTACAAACCTGTGAGGTGTGGATCATTGCAGCTATGTAAGTCTTTCTCTCATCTTACAAACCTGAGAGAAAGCCCCTAAGAAGGGTACGTAGTTCCTTCCTGAGACAGAGCTAGGAATGTAGAGATGAGATCCTTCATTCAGACAGTTGAGAAGAAATCCAGATGATTATCTAGTGGGAAAGGCGATTTGTTAAGTTGGATGTGCTTGTGGCTGAGCACAAGGTGAATGTGTGAAATCCCAAAGTGTTGGGTGCATTTTCATGTGAACAGAAATGAAGATGATGTATTAGCCTCCTCTGAGCAGCATAGTTGATGAGAAGACTCCAGATGATTCTCCTGTGTGAGGCAGTGAGAAAGAAGATCTGTAGAGTGGACATGCATGTGGACGAGCATAGGTGAACGTGTGAAGACCTGGTTCTTCTGTGTAATGAAATGAGTCATAGACGTGACATCCCTATGGATGTGCCCCTAGTGGATGAGAACTTGTTGGTGTATCAGATCCTTTGCTATATATTGTTCAAGAGTCAGAACTTCCTATAACCCTAATTGCTATGTAAAGGGTACAGGTTGACCCCACGTTAACGTGATATATAATAAATGTAAAAGGTAATTAATCTAGATAATATTAATTATAATAATAATTATTATAATAATAATATGACTTAGAGATGTCGGCCCTGTTGAGCCAATATACACTTCAATTGATAAGACAAGTCTAATATAATTAAAGGGAAATTACCCATTGTGGAATCACATCATTCAAGTGAATTTGGAAATTTCAGCAAGTACAATTACTTGGGAGAAGTGTGCACCTCTCTTGGGCGCTAGTATTCTAGTATTTAAGCACCCTCTTATGTTCTAGGTCTTTCTTGGTGGTGAAGGTATTTCTCTTGAAGAATATAACAAAGGATTTGGCTGGCTTTTCTTCCCTTGTTGAGAAGGGTTTCCCAGGATACTTCTTGTGTTCTTGTGCATGGTGTTTCTTCTTGTGATCTTGGTTGCTGCAACATTCTTGTTTATGGTAAAGAAAAATGCAAATTGAAATGAACTACATGCTTAACCTATCATATTGAAAAATCAACACTTCCTCGGTACCGATGGAAGCTATCTCTCCTGATCTTGGGTTCTTGAGATATATGATACCTCCACCTACTCTCTTTTCTCTTCTTTCAAACAAGAAAATGTTTGGACTTAGGAAATTTTCTAAGTCTTTTCTCCTCAAAGACTCAGGTTGCTATCTATCCTGAGCTTCTATACCCAAGGTTATGGGATCCTTGGGAGAACGTCTTGTGGCCTCAAAAATCTACAATGCCTAATTGTTCTTCTCTGAACAGTGAGTCTGGAAATGACTCTGCGTGCACACTCCTTGCATGGCTTTGTGCTTCCTCTGCACTATTTATACCAAGGATTCAATGTTATCTCTCCTGAGCTTCTATGAGTTAAAATTAACTCTATCAACGCACTCCTTGCGGACAATGTGCACTCCTTGCAAGAGATCTCCGAAGAGAAACAATTGAAACTTAATCTAATTCTAAAGATTCATGTTTTTAACCAAAAAATGCATTCATAAGCACAAGAACAAATATAAATGGAGAATTTTAATGAACAAAAAGTCTACCATTCATTCAGATAAACACATCAACACCAAATGTTGGGATTAAAGCTCCTTTGTTCTATTCATGCAAATGACAAAATACATAGATACAGGCAATCCTCCACTTCTCTTCAACAACTCATACAATTCTCTATGGCTCTCAACAACAACAACTCTCTCTTTCTCTCGCTAACAACTATTACAAAATGAGAAACAGCCTTTACAAATGAGTGACAACAACCACTTTGGGCATAAGATACAAGCATATATACAAGGGGTGATTCATCAAGAATTCCCCACAACAACTTAATTCTATCCTATCATGATTTAATGCATCCATCTACTAAGGACTATGAAGTTAATAGCATTTACAAAGAAGATAGGGGATGATGTGTAGCCTCTGTACAATACATCCTTTACATTAAAGTGATATTGATCCGAGAGGATCTTTGGGGATGGCCTCAACCTCCAATCATTAATTACATTTCTTTTCATAAAATTTCAAATTCAAAAAGGTGCACTCTCCTTTGTGTAGTACAAATCATCTTTATGCATGCGCTGGATGATGTGATGCTCTCCAACATGTCCTCCTTTTAATGCAGATGTAGATGCTCCTGCATCATACTCGTCTGGCCAAAAATTCATGGACTCCTTTCCATGAGCTCATGCACTATCTGTCCTTGTTTCTAGATATCTGCTTTACTTACCCAGCTGGAATCTTCTTTTGGATGGCCTTTCCACTTCACAAGGTATTCAAAATAATTTTTCCTTCTGGTCCTTTTTCCAATTCTCTGATCTATGATCTTCTCTATCAATGAATTCTTTGCTACATGCATTTTTTTTCCCCATTTGATCTCCTTATGATCATATGATCCTCGTGCTTCACCTTCCTTGTAAAGATATAGGTCTACAACATTAAAAATGGGAGATATTCCCACATTGTCTGGCAACTCAATTTCATAAGCATTTGCTGCAAACTTTCTAAGGATCCTACATGGTCCTGTCTTTTGCATTTTCAGTTTGTTATGTGTTTCCCTTGGGAACCTCTCCTTCCTCAAGTGTGTTAAAACCTTATCTCCCACTTCAAATCGAAGCTCTCTCCTATGTTGATCAACTCTATCTTTGTACTTCTTCCTGCTGTCCTGTAGCTCCTCCTTGATCTGGTCATGAAGTTTCTACATCTCCACATTAAAATATTCATCTCCCACACTTCTGAACTCATTATGTCCCAAATCTCTCAATTCTGATATCCCCCTTGGGTGCATTCCATA
This sequence comes from Picea sitchensis, assembly GCA_010110895.2. Taxonomy (NCBI): domain Eukaryota; kingdom Viridiplantae; phylum Streptophyta; class Pinopsida; order Pinales; family Pinaceae; genus Picea; species Picea sitchensis. The sequence goes on from SNQJ01S0016741.1 coordinate 88,751, forward strand.
CACTATTTGGAATGGAATTTTTCCGTTCTCCTATTTGGTGAATCATTGTATGCAAATTCTGCTTGTGGAAGAATCTGATCCCACTGATTGTGGTGCTCAGTGACTAAGCTCCTCAATAAATTCCCCAAACTTTTGTTTACCACCTCAGTCTACCCATCTGTCCGAGGATGATATGCTGAGATGAAGGACAAATATGTCCCCAATTTATTACACAGTTTTCTCCAGAAATGACCAACAAATTTAGTGTCCCTATTTGAAACAATGCTCCTAGGCAATCCATGCAGTCTCACAACTTCTTTAAAAAATAAACTTGCTATGAGTGTAGCATCATTTGTCTTTTGGCATGGTATAAAGTGTGTCATTTTGGAAAATCTTTCAATTACCACAAATGTGGAATCACTTCCCCTCTGGGTTCTTGGAAATCCCAACACAAAATCCATGCTGATAACATCCCAAGGCCTATTTGGAATAGGCAATGGCTGATAAAGACAAGTGTTCCGTTGTCTTCCTTTTGCATATTGGAAAATTTTTCATTTGTTTACAAAAATTTTCGCTTTATATATCATACCTTGCCAATAGTATGAGCTACTCAATTGTGCAAATGTTTTGTCATGGCCAACATGTCCTGCTAGACCTCCACTATGTTTCTCTTTCAATAAAGTGTCTCTCATTGAGCATTTTGGTATGCACAATCTGCTCCCTTTGAACACAGTCCATCCTGAATCAAATAATCCATCCATGGGATCCTGTCCCTTAGAAAAGGATTTTCACAGGCTTCGTAATATTATTTGAAATCTACATCTTCACCATACATTTCCTTAAGGTGTTCAAACCCCAAGGTTTCCACTTGAAATTCTTTCATAATCAAACGCCTCCTACTCAAAGCCTCTGCAACTTTGTTTGCACTACTAGAAATATGTTTAATAAAAAAAGTGAAATTATGCATAAATTCCACCCACTTTGCATGCCTCTGATTTAACTTCTCTTGCCTGGTTATGAATTGTAGATCTTGATTATCACTTTACAACACAAACTCCTTGGGAATGAGATATTGCCTCCACTTTTTCAAGGCTTGAATCACTGCATAGAATTATTTTTCATATGTGGAGTACTTTTTCTTGGTATCATTCAACTTCTCACTAAAATATGCAATAGGTCTTTTATCTTGACTTAAGACTGCTCTAATTGCTAAACCACTAGCGTCACACCTTACCTGGAAGGTCTTCTCAAAATATGGCAGAACCAAAATTGGTTGTTCTGTGATCTTATCCTTCAATATCCTGAATCTTTTCTCAACCTCCTCTGTCCACTTAAAAGAGTTATGTCTCTTATTCACAATGTCTAATATTGGTGCACATATACAACTGGAATTTCTAATGAATTTCCTATAGAAAATTGATAATCCATGGAATATTCTTACTTCAAATATGTTCCTTGGTTATGGCCAATCTATGATAGCTCTCACCTTTTTTGGATCCATCTTCAGCTCATTTGAAGAGATCACAAAACACAAATATATGAGTTCTGTTTTCATAAAAGATGATTTTTTTTATATTTATCAGCAACTTCTCTTGGTGCAACCTCCTCATCACTAGTGGAAAGTGCCTTAAATGTTCTTCTTTAGTTCTACTGAAGACTAGTATATCATCCAAATACACAATGACAAATTTACCTATGAATTCTTTGAGTACTTCATTCATTAACCTCATAAATGTGCTTGGGGCATTTTTTAAGCCAAATGACATAACAAGCCACTCATACAACCCTTCATTTGTTTTGAATGTTGTTTTCCATTCATCTCCTTCTCTCATTCTTATCTGGTGATAACCACTTTTCAGATCTATATTTGACAAATAACTTGCCCCACTTAGGAAATCCATCAAATCGTCCATTCTGGGTAAAGGAAATCTGTACCTGATAGTGATCTTGTTGATGGATCTAGAATCTGTACGCATTCTCCATCCTCCATCCTTCTTCAGACTCAATACAATTGGTACTGCACATGGGGTTAAGCTCTCCCTGACTAAACCCTTTTCTAACAGATCTTGGACCTGGTTCTTTACTTCTTCATTCTATTGAGGTGTCAATCTATATGCTTCTTTTTTTGGGAAGCTCGCTCCTGGAATAAGATCAATGTGATGAATGATGCTCCTAATGGGTGGCAATGAGCAAGGTAACTCATCCACCACTATATCCGCAAAATTTTCCAACAGCTCTTGAATTTCTTCAGGTAGATCATCCATAGTAGTGCTTGTAAGTATGACTCTAGGATTTATCACTATAGAAAACTACATGTATTGTTCCTTCTTGACTTCATTCAAGAGCTCCTTCCCACTCATGAGAAGTATGCTCATGTTGGCTTCTTCCTACACCTTCTTATCCTTTATTGGAAGCAACATGTGTGTTCGACCATTCTTCTCTAGGGTGTAATTATTTCTCCTCCCATCATGTATGAAATTTCTATCAAACTGCCATGGTCTTCCCAGCAAAACATGACAAACATCCATGGGTATTACATCACATAAAATCTCATCTTTGTATCCTCTATTTTAAATTCAACTTGTCATTTTTTAGTTACTATTACCTGGTGTCCTTTTTGCACCCATGATACTTTATATGGATTTCGATGTGCAGTAGTCTCTGTCTCTAGTTTCTCCACCATCTCAGTGGATACTAAATTGTCAGTGATTCCACTATCTATAATCACCTTGCAAACTCTATCCTTGGTCTTGCAAGCAATCCTGAACATACTGTTTCTCTGTAATGGTGCTTCCACCTCCTTCTCTGGTTTCAAGAGAATTTTCCTCATCATGAGGGAACTTCCATCTTCAACAACTTCTGCTTCAACATTCCTTCTCTGCACTTCACAAATGTGATCTTCTCCTCCCTCTTTCTTTTTCTCGAGGCATTCCCAAGACATATGCCATGTTTTTCCACAGGAATATCATTTCACCTCTCCTCCTCTACCTCTTCCTCTTCCTCGAGGAAAATAATTCCTGCCACCATACTGTCTCCCTTGGGAACTTCCTCCTCTATCTTTGGGCTTTTGAGCCTTGTCATGGACAATTCCCTTACTTATGTGTGGGATTTTTCCTCAGCCTCGTTGGATTTTCTTCCTGGCCAACTTCTCTTCTGCTTTCAGGGTATCCTGATAAGCATCTTCGACTATCCTCATAGTCACCATGTTGATTTCATCATGGATTTCATATCTAAGGCCATTAATGTATCTCACAACCTTCTCTTCATCACTTTCACGATGACCATCAAGATGTTCAACATATAGAAATATTTTATGTACTCTTTCACTATCAATCCTTTCTGTCTCAGGTTCTGTAGTCTCCTTAACATATTTATTTGGTAGTCCTTGGGTATGAATTTATCCTTTAGCTTGGCTACCATTCTGTCCCAGCTTTTAATTTTATGTTTTCCTTTGATTCTTCTTTCAGCCTGCAGTTCATCCCACCATAGTGATACATGCCCTTTTAACCTTGTGAGAACATGTTTTACTTTCTTCTCATCATCAACCTCTTCATAGTCGAAGTATTTATCTAAGGCTCTTATCCTGTCTAGCAATTCTTCCACATCTTAATTTCCTTCATACATTGGGATTTCCATTTTTGCTTTGGCTCCCATTTTTACAACTGCTCTCAACAAGCATTCTTCTGCAACATCTTCTCCTGTAGTTTTTTCAGCTTCCATTTATTCACTTTTGGCCTCACTGATGTCACCTGCATCTGGGTCTCTCCTCTATGTAGTTTCCATGAAATCTAGCCTTGCACGGAGTCTCCTCATTTCCTCATCCATTGTTAGATCTGTCACAAGTCTATCCCTGTGTCTTCTTGGCGGTATGGCGCTAAGATTTATTCACACACAACATAAATTATGGATCTGATACCACTTTGATGCAAACCCCCTACCTCTCCCAGGGTCTGATCGACCTCCTGGTCAAGGATCGATCACTTTCAGAGTCAAATCGTCTCTTAGGCTCTTGTTGAACCCAAATTTTAGTTTACATGGGCCCACTTAGCTCTCTGTGCAGGTTTTTTTATACCTGCGGGCGCTTTCCTGGCGCTTTTTCCCTTTTTAAAAAAAATCTATACGACATGCGCTATCTCCCTCCGCTAGGCTCCTTTCCTCATACAACGTTGAGTTGTGACCTGAGACTTAACCCAAAAGGCTCTAAGGTTCGGGCTTCAAGAATCTTGGCAACCACTCTTCCTTTCAAAACTTCCGAAGTGATATATCCCGAACTCACGGGATTGCTCCACGTACCCCTCCAAACTGGCGCTTAGGACGAGTCCCTATACTTCAGGGATTCAGGATTTCTTCCACCCTCATATAATATTTTCTCTGAAGTGCCTTTCCTCCGAACCTCACGAATATTCGACGCGTGTTTACCTGGAATCAACGGTCCAAATTCACCTTTACATTTCGGGCTTTAGAACCGCGGCTATTATGACTCCTTGACACTCCTTAAACCTCCAAATAAGCAAAGTGTGTAAGCTCTTAAGGGATATCCACCTTCTCAACTTCCCCCAATATTACGGTCACCAACTCTCCTGTGATAGTACTCGGGATCTTCACCATCGGTTTCTTGAAACTCTTCCCTTCAAGGGACCATGGTCACTGGCCCTCCTGAGCTTAACTTTTCGAGAAAAATGGGACCTCTGTTTGCCCTCTGTGCGCTCCTCCCACACTGTAGAGTGTTGGAATTAGGAATTTCCTAAGTATCCTTCCTCGGTACAGATGGTAGCTATCTCTCTTGAGATTGGTTTCTTGAGGTATATGAGACCTCCGCCTCCTCTTTGTGCTCTTCTTTCAAACAAGAAAACGTTCGAACTTAGGAAATTTTCTAAGTCTTTTCTCCTTGAAGAATCAAGTTTCTATCTCTCCTTAGCTTCTATCCCCAAGGTTATGGGATCCTTGGGCGCACGTCTTGCGGCCTCAAAAATTTGCAACGCCTAAATTTTCTTCCTTTGAACAATGAGTTTGGAAACAACTCTACCTACACACTCCTTGCGTTGCTCTGTGCTTCCTCTGCACTATTTCTGCCAAGGATTCAACTTTATCTCTCATGAGATTCCATGAGTTAAAATTAACTCTTTCAACACACTCCTTGCAGACAATGTGCAATCCTTTCATGATCTCTCAGAAGAGAAATAATTGAAACTTATTCTAATTCTACAAATTCATGTTTTTAACCACAAAATGCATTCATAAGAACAATAACAAATATAAATAGATAATTTAAATGAACATTCATTCATATAAACACAACAACACCAAACATTGGGA
>SNQJ01S0016742.1:15930-26014 GCA_010110895.2 Picea sitchensis
GATTAATTTATCCATATGAGGTTTCTTGGTAGAAGATTCACAATGTTTCTACTTTAACTAAAATAATTTCACACCATCCAAAGAAGCCAAAGGACTAGTTTGCACAAATTGTAAAGGTCAGAATACCCGTATCATTCTAGATCTAGCACCCATCACTGAGGGTTCTCAACTCTTTTAGGATTCCTTTCTAGAATGTTTTCTATGAGTATAACTTATCCTTTTAGGAACCATTTCCAAAATGTGTTTTTTGTTTTAAAACCTTAATTTAATGAATCCCCAATTCCTAAAAATTTGAGAGATGCACTTGTGCCCTGGCACTCTAACACTCAAACTTATGGTAAGTTTACTGAAGGTAAATTTATGAAACGGTGCATCTCACATATTGCTTATTATACTGATACCTTTAACCAGTCATTCAAAGATAATAAGCATGAGGAATCCATAGTTCTCGAAAGAAAACTAAGATTTCTTGTAAATACAAAATAATCAAGGTCAACAAAATAAAGTTTAGTTGAGAACCTTCCACAGTTCCCACAAAGAGTCGACCATGGTAAGAACCAGCTTTGTCCCATTTAGCGAATTCTCATTGTGGTTCACATCATTCACCACCAATTCTATATCCATCTTTGCCACTCTTCCAATTCCATAATTAAATGAAAAAAGGGCACCGACATTCACAAAAGCATGCCTTGTATTTCGAACATCTCTTAAATTTGCATCGGCGTTTGTGAAATAACTCAGATTGAATACATAAAATGAAATAGCGGAATCAAGAAAATGTAACAGGAAAATTACCGTAAAGGAGCGACGATTGTCATTTCAATTGTAGAAGAAATTATGGAATGGGCAGCAACGGTGGTAATTGTTCTGGAAGGCTCCCATCCCTGTAGAATCTTGAGTAATGAGGTGGCTGATAACAATAAATATATGCCCAAAACTATCTATCTTTACTAATCCCTTACTGGAAATTTCCATAACATTCCTAACTATATTTAAAAATAAATCATATATATAAATTCATACTAACTAAGAATATATTAAAAAAATCTTTCATTGTACAGTATGCTAGTCTAGCCATCCAATTTTCGACACGTGGCAGGTGGATTCTTTTTTGTATTTTAATCTCATGTTTGTTGAGGCAGTTGTTGTAGCGAGGCCTGATCCTTTCTAGGGACAAACCCTGTGTGCCTTTGTGAGTACCAGAGGAAGGTCGAAGGTCGAGCAATCCTAATCGTTTAGGGGTTACGGTAACATAGAAAGAGATGATTTCATCCTGCAGAGAGAAGTTGCATCACTTCATGGTTACCAAAATTGTGGTGTTCATGGAGTCACTGCCCAAGACCTCCACTGGTAAAATTCAAAAGTTTCTTCTCAGGGAAATGGCTAAAAACTTGTGGCACGCAGAGAAGCAGTGGGAAAAAATGTATACAGTAAGCAAACTCTGAGAAAAAGACAAAATATATCCAGATTTATTGGATTGAACTTTTCATGTTTAGATTCACCCTGATGTAGGAAAAAAATCCATTCACCTAAGATATATCTTCAGCTAACATCATCCAATATGCAGGCACGTAAGATATCTCTTCGACAAAGATCATCCAAGATCTGAACTCTTTAGATTATAGATAAAAAGGAGATATCTATTATAAATTTATTTGTTTATATTAACGTGCACGCAACACAAATAACTTTGTTCGTCCAAGTTCAAAACCTATCTCTTAATTTAAAATTTTACATAATTTAATGTTTTGTTAAAAAAAAAAAATCGAAGAAAGTTGATCTGATATAAATTTGTTTTTTAAATGTATAATTTAATGATAAAAATAATTGAAGAAAGTTGGCCTAGTCTAAAATTTCAATAGCAGTATCTTTGTGGTGCTCCAGGGTCATCCTTTCCACTTCTTCTACTATTTATAAATTGGTGTACAATTGACGTTTTATTTCCATTATTGCCAATCTCTTCCCAGTCTAAAATATGTCATATTGAAAACGCAAGCCTATTATCACCTGTTTTGGAATTTTGGTAAAATGTTTGTTTCTATCCATTAACCATGAGTATATTGCTAGACCTCTCAATGATTCTGGAAGCGAACTCATTTGGTTGTCGGTCAGCAAAATCTGAGTGCGCCCCAAGCACTCATTTTCAGGAAATGTTGTCAAACATGTACCTATGTGGCAGTAAAAACCTTCTTCCCGATCCATAATTTGAATTCCAAAATTACGGAGGACGTTGTGGATCCTAAAACAGAACACGTGGCCATCGATGTGTCTCATCGTCGGTTCAATCAAACAACGATCTGCTAAGATCTCAACATAAATCCTTCCCATCTCCAATGGGTCATACATTGCATCTTGTGGCTTCATCTTCCCTGCCAGAATCCCTTCTCCTGTCCACAAAGGAACCAACTTATATTCCACCTGAATAATTTGGTATCCTTGGAAGGCAACAACTGCATAGAGAAATCACATCTACAAATTAACGTTGTGATTTCCAAGAGCATCGTAACTCAACCGTAGGTGATCATACACTTGAGATGACTCGGCCCGCTTGTGCTTGTCAGCGAAGGGATATCTCTGGGCTCCCACTTCCCCTTGTGGGTGAATTGTCCCTGCCATTCCCCTCCCTATAACTTTGATAGAAAGTGGAAGCCCTCCACAAGTGGCACACACATCCTTTGTTGTTATCTCATCTATATTTGATGGCAGATTTCCATTGTTATATGGAAAAGCATGATTATAAAAACAATTTCCAGCTGTCCTCTTCTACAAAATACCCCATTCTTATTGTGGATGTATCTGCAACACCAATTTCTGACAGAACTCTATGATCCCTCGAGCTCACAATAGATTTGGAGTTGGAGTTGTGGTTTAATAGAAGCAAACCTAATTCCTCCATCGATTTGGAACCATCTCTCCATACATCATCCAAAAATAAATAAGGAAAATATTTATGTCTATAGTCTTTGGTTCAACCACATTTTTACATATTCGTCGCCCTTATTTCTATCTAAATTTGTTTGTAAGCATAGCCATTTGTATAAAAAGTTCACTTCTAAGATTTGTAAAAGATGGATTATTGGAAACAGTGATCCAAAGCAATAAATCATCTCTGAAGAGCTCCCTCACCTTTTGGTTGTTGAAGACTCTCTTGAGAAGAAGGGTTTTTCTTGCTCCACCCATTCCAACCACCCCAATCTGAATGAGAGAGTTACCCTCGCCCTCTGCTTCCACCAAAAGGGACCAATCGACTCTTGACTTGTACAAAGATACAGTTTTCGTGGGCCAAATGGCATATGGCATGTAATTCCACAAAGGGATTGGGTTAGAGGGATCCTTAAAACTCTCGAATATGAAGGGATTGAATAGGTATCTAGACCTGAAATACATATCCAATACATCCCTTTTTGACGAGAAGAACGAATTGAACGATGCTTCAGTCAAAGGCTCTTTCTATGTTTCACTAGCAAAGGCACCGCGTCAGCTTCCATGACCTTGGATGCATTTTTTTCCTGTGTCTTAGGGTCTTTAGATGAGAGAAGGGGTACCAACTACATAATAGCACCGATGTCGACAATGTAGTCACAGTTATCCATCCAAGCGGTTCTTCTGCCGTCTAGAGCATTCCAAACCATACCGGCGTTTCCACATAGTAGTTTTGGATGAATGTTCCAAAACATATCCACTTGACACATGGATTCCCTCCATACATTCTCGACAAACGACAAAACTGGCCAAAAAAATCTCCCTTATAGAACGCCTTGGGCGTAATTATATTCCCATTTCCTTACCCAATTTGATTTGATATTTTTGGATCTATATGTACATGTACAACATTCACGGTAGTTAATTTGGTGTTCGTTTAAGCGACTTGTGCAATGCTAACATTATCTTTCTATTTCTTTACTATACAAATATCAAATGACTGTATAACAATTCTTTGTTTGTGGGACAAGGGACTCTATGCTAAAGTCTAAGAACATATACATACCCTACTCCCGTTTGAATTTGAACTTGTGATTTTTTAAGAGGAAACACATGTTAACCATTAAGCACTCTCTCTTTATATATAAAGGAAATGAAAGTAAGAAAATTATCAATGTTAAAGCATTACATTGTGTTGTTCATTATGAGAAGATATTTTAGAGTAAAGAACTTGAGGAAATATTTACACTTCAAAAGATTCAATCCCCTTCATGATAGATCTGAAGTTACGATGAATATACAATGGTATTTTACAAATTTTCATGGGGGAGAGAATGGATTTTTAGGAAAAAAAATTGAAATAAATCAAAATGATATGTGAATTATAAGAGTAAATAATTTTAAGATTAAAAATTCTCTTCAAATCAACAAAATTCAAAGAAGGAGATGTGTAATTCCTTCCATGCTTAACATAGAGTTGACACTTGGCATTTAAAAAAAATCTTAATAACAAACAATGTTTCAATGTCCACCTTAAATAACATAATTTTATATAAACATATTGTCATACACACCATTTTTATATAAGAACAACCCACATGTAAACTAAGAGTTATGAGAAACCAAAGTTGGCAGGAGCACAAGTATTTTGAGGGTAGACATAATTTTGTAGACCAAAGCCACCATGTTAGCAGGTTCTATAGGTTCTATAGTAGACCTATTAGGTTAAACAAAGAGTCAATGAGTAGGTCAACACTCGTGGTTTTTGGGCCCATAGTTTTGATAACCCATGGTATTGTGTCTGTGGATTGAATGTAATGAAAACTTTGAATAGACTTAAGATAGTCCATTAATTCTTTTGTGAAATCTATAAATAACTACAAATTTATAGCCCTTCATATCATAGATCTCAGATCTCTAATAGTGATAGGGGCCAATGGAAACCAACTGCTAAATATTCCTTCTCATTTTCCTTCTCCTCTTCTTCTTCTAGTAAATCTAAATATTCCTTAATTTGAATAACCCAAACTATCATCATTCATCTTCAATACAACGTTAGTATTGCATTCCATGCTTTCATGGTTGGAGAAAAGGAGCCACACAACAAAATAGTTGAGATAAGTTCTGAAATATATCTCCGAGAATTTAGAGCCTATCATTATATGGAGCTCATTAGGTTGAAAATTCATTTCAACAAATAAAAGAAATTAAGAATTTTACTCTTTCAAAAATATAGTATTATCTTCACTTCTTTCGCGATACATAGAATATATGCTAACATTATATTCCCATTTCCTTAAGAAATTTGATATCTTTGGGTTTATATGGACACGTATAGCAGTGAGGATAAGTTGGTGGTCGTGAATGGCAACTTGTGCTATGCTAACATTATCATCCCATTTCCTTATGCACACCGAGGATAAACTAGTGGTCGTTTACGATAACTTGTGCACGTGGGACTACAACAATTATTTTTTGACCATCCACTTTCTGATGCTTAATTGCCATGTTTTTATTTATTTTTTAAAATGAATAAAGTTGGCCACTTATTGTATAAAGACATTTTCGCTCATCTTAGTGTGAGGGAGATATGTAATTCCTTCGATTTTCAACATGGAGTTGACAATAACATATTAAAAAATATTTAAAATAAAAAAATATTTCAATGTCTACCATAAATAACATATTTCAATGTCCACCTTAAATAAGATAATTTTATATCAATTTTATTTCTTATTTAGTTAATAGGTGATTTCTACTTCCCAATAGGAAGGAGATGTGTAATTCCTTCAATACTTGATAAGAGTTTGACACTTGATATTTTAAAAATATTAATAGCAAAAAAATATTTCGATATAGATCATAAATAAAATATTTTAATGTCCACATTATGTAACAAAACAAAACAAAATCCTTGGATGGGGTGACACGTTGTGAAACATGGCCATTTGGTATAGCGCCCATCCCAGGTTTAAATGCGGCAGGCTGCTCCCCATCTATTCAACATTAACGATAGGAGCAGGCCATTACAGTTGACCTTCGGATGAGCGATTTCTCCCTTGCGAGAAAGGGCCGACACTGCAAGAATTTAGTATGGCAGAGTTAATGAAAGGCCAGGTGTGGTTGTCCCACAAGAATATGAAAGATAAGAGGTATGGTCGCAGTCGGTTCATTCTTGCTCTGCAATTCCCCGCCGACTGTGAGATCTGGTGCGTTTTTCTTTGCGTCCTTCCAATTTTTTTGAGCGCTGGTGAGGTTGATACTCACTCCTCCTCCACAATGCCTAGGGAGTGAGGCAAGCCTCATCACGGGTCGTCTTGGCACACCCACACTGCTCACTGGAAGAGGAGACAACATATGGAAAGAGCACTCTCGCTGGCCAACTCCATTCTTCGTCAGAGAGCGAGGGTCGCACGTCTATCACTCCATGCTCCTACAATTGATTCTGGATGGAGAAGTGCCCTCAGACCCCACTAGCACTGGATAATCGGCAGCCCACAAGCCTCAAGCAGGAATAAAATCCTCCAACTGCACCTGAAACTCAAGCTGGAAGTAGCTCGAGGGGAAGTTTTGAAGAGGATTTCCCAACCTGTTATGTCGAGGAAATACCATACATGGAAGACACTCTGGAAGAGCCTCAGGAAAAAGACAAATCAAGGGGGAGACTCTGTGAGGATCTCCCAACGTGTTATGTCGAGGAAGTGCATTACAGGGATGTGGTATCGCAGAGGGCCTGTGCGGTAATGGTGCACCATACAGACATTGCAGCCACGGAAAAAGACGAGGCCAACGCAGAAGCAAAGAAGGATAATCCAGGCGAGGCAGACACAAAAGAAATGCATGAACGCTATAGTGCCCATCCACCGTTCCTCCACGCGGCACACCTAGATCTAGTGTTTGAACTTCGAGGACAAATGGCAGACCAGGAGCACAGAGCCATCCTAATGGGATAGTGTTTGGATATTCTTTTTGGTGCTTACTCTAATTCCCCAGTGAAACAAAAATGCCCAACGTGCACCCAACCATTTGTCATTCAGGCCAGAGCAGCGAAGCAGGTAGATGAGGACGACAGGTCACCGGGTACTTGATTTTGTCATTATTAGTCTGGTTTCTTCTTTCACTTCCAGCCATGTTGGGGTCCCTTCTTTTTTTCAATTTTGTTGTTCACAGTCAAGACGATATACTGCCATCTTTCCTAGTTTCCTCCGGGCAGGACAGATGGTGAAACACTCTTTTGTTTTTTCTCCTAGAAGTAACATACGCGCCCCAAATTGTACTGGTTTCCAGTAAAATGGAGGCACATTTAGTGGTTGCGGCACTATTGTATCTCTCTGTATTTTTGTTAATATAATATAGCAGGTAATACCCTTTTTTACTTAAAAAACAAAACAAAACAAAACAAATGTCAAATATTTCAATATCAACTATCCATTTCTCTCTATATAACAAACAAATGAAAGTAAAAAAAATTGTATTAAGTCAAAAGATGTTTTTTATGGATATGTATAATTCCTTTAGTGCTCAACATGGAGTTGGCACTTGGCATTAAAAAAAATAATAACAAAAATAAAATCAATGTCCACTTATATATAAGGTGGACATTGATTTTTTTTGGTTATATATATATGAAAAGAGAAAGAGAGAAATTAAAAGTTAAAAAAAAATCTTATTTGTGATACCTTTATATATGTGATGATGGTGATGGTGGTGGTTAACGTCCACTAAGACTAAAATTGGTGTATCGAACCTTGAGAAAAGCAAGAGATTACTTGGATTTCCTTAAAATTTTATTTCGATGCTTGAAAAACATTAAGAAGAAGCGTTCCAAGATCACTAATTTTTTGATGACTTAGAAGGTTAGGAAGGTCAGTATTGTCACAAATATTTGAAAATTGGGATCTAATTTGGGTATATGCATAGAATTCTAGGAGAAAGTGTTTTCCATATTCAACCCTCTTAGTGTCACAAGGTGACCGATTCTTTCTTTCCATGGTGTTTTGGGGATTGTCCAACACCCAGTTTCACTATGAAACTCATGAGAATTAGTTCTTGTTTTAACAATATTGATTATCTTCTTTACACTAGTCAAAACATAGAGATACTTTTGATCTTCAAGGTTAGGGTTAACCACCTCCTTATCATATCTTAATTTTCTTTTATCATCTAGTTTTTTATCGCAACATAGATTCTCCTTAAATTTAGCTTGTACAATATTTTTAATATCATCTATATTTTGTAGAATAGCTTATTCTTTTATTCTCCAATGATTTAGCCAATACTTCACGTCATTATGCCATCCACGCTAGAGTAGTTGGTGAATTTGGCTAGATTCTCAAGCAATTTTTGGGAGCCTCATGTTATCCAAGTTGTTTATCTTGTTCTTGTACATTAAGTACCTAATCATAGTTGTGATCTCAATGAGGGCAAGGCTCGCTTAAATGACGAGGATAGGATAGGGTGTATTTCTCTTAATTTTGAGATTATAAGATATAAAATTATTTTTGATCTGCTCTATCTTTCTCTAGGATTATGGAGAGATACTACATCCCCAAACTTCACATTACATCTATACAAGATAACCGAAGTGACAAGAGTCTCAACGAGGAGATTTTTCTTATCCCATAGCCAAAGGTCTACTAATTTACAATTATTTTCAAGTCCATAATAAGATTTCCACCCTCCATTTATCCTTTTCTCAATGTTATAGTTATAATTGAGCTTTCCATGAACATTTCCTCCAACATATTATTGTCATATAAAAAATTATTGTAGGTGATCTTGTTGGATTTAATGATCATAACCTTCTTGTTTCTAGTGTTCACAATCTCTCACACACACACACACACACACAAACACACATATATATACATATGGAAAGATAAAAAGAAAAATTAAAAGAAAAAAAAATATTTCCATTTTAAGTAAAATATTTTAATATCAACTCTTTATCTCTCTATATATAAAACGAGAGAAGTAAAAAATTTCTTAAGGTTAAAACATTAGAATTTGTTTCTCACTATGGGAAGATGTGTAATTCATTCCATTATCAATATGGATTTAATATGTGGTGCACACACACACACTGGTGTAAATCCATCTTAACTCTATATTTATCATGTGATGAGAGGGATCAAATCCCTCAAGGTGCAAACCTATTTTAGAGTGAAAAACTTGATGAAAGGTTTACAGTTCAAAAAATTTGATCCTTACACTTTAAAGGATTTGATTCTCTTTGTTGCATGATGGATTCGAAGTTAAGATGAACCTATTCTAAAAATAGTGAAATTCAAAAGTAAATTCAAAATAATATGTCAATTATAAAACTAATAATTTAAAGGTTAAAAATGTTCTTCAAATTCAAAATAATGAAGATGATGATACAAACCATAAAACTAAATTCAAAATATCAAAATGATGTGAACCATAAAATTAAATAATTTTAAACCAATACAATCTAAAATAATGTGAACCACACTCAAAAAATGTATAAATTATCAACATTACTTTAAAAGAATCAATAAAATTTAAGATGATTTTTAAAACAAAGGAACTACTTTTTTTTATTTTATTGTATTTTTTAATTAGGTTAGTAGTTATTATTTTAATAATGTATTTCCATTTTATTTCATTATCTATCCACAAAAATATACAAATTGGGTAGTCTCAAATTTAGTTTTATATTTAAGTAATGTTTATTTTTAAAATTTAATTAAATATAAAGATAAGTTGAAAATATGATAAAAAATAATAAAAATAAAAACTTTTTTTTTCTTGAAAATGTATAACTCTTATTTTACTATTTTCATTAAATTCTTAATTTTAAATTTTAAAATTGGTTTAATAAAAACTTGCTCCAAAATTCAATATCTCACCTTTTTTTTTTAAATTTGTTTTAGTATTTTTTTAATGATGAATGCTAAATCCACTAAACACTTCTCCTCATTTAAATGACCAACCAACATTTATTGTATAAACTCATAATCAATTCACAATATTTAACCACTTAATCTAAATTATTTAACTACTATTATTTCTTTTAAATTCATTAAATAAAATCAATATTGTATATTTTACATTTCCATATACTTTGATATAACATATAATGTATTCCTATATTTTCCAATTGACTATAATATTTTAATGGAGTAAAATTATATATATA
>SNQJ01S0016742.1:26064-46897 GCA_010110895.2 Picea sitchensis
AATAAACTAAATACATATATTATAAATCACTTAAACATTATCCATTTGAATAAAAATATAATTATAAAAATAACTAAATATTATAATTAGTATTTCACTTGTGAGACAATTCTTGTAAAAGATGTTGTATGTGAAAAGCGTTGTGCTTAACAATTTATTTCATTTTATGTTTCTAAAGTTTTGTATGATTTAAGTTTTGTAAGTTCAAGTNTATTTTTACTAATTATTTAAACTTTATTAATTGAATAAACTAAATACATATATTATAAATCACTTAAACATTATCCATTTGAATAAAAATATAATTATAGAAATAACTAAATATTATAATTAGTATTTCACTTGTGAGACAATTCTTGTAAAAGATGTTGTATGTGAAAAGCGTTGTGCTTAACAATTTATTTCATTTTATGTTTCTAAAGTTTTGTATGATTTAAGTTTTGTAAGTTCAAGTCAACAAACCCATTAATTTTTTTATTGTATGATTTATATTTAATTATCTCTAGTGATTTAGTTATTATTGGAGTTTGTAATATTTATCCAATTATGTAATGTGTTACTAGATATTCTTTCCATTTTTTAAATGAATAAATAGTTTTGTAATAATATTATATTTTATTCTCTTCCCGAGGTGTATGATAATTGGTGACAGAGTGTGTTGTTAAGGTTCTCTGTGATGTTAAGTCACCGGTTCAAAATTTGGGGGGACAAAAAATCCAGCCATGTTAAGGGTTGGTGTGGCTCAAGTTGGGTATGATCCTCGGGTGATTTTGACGACTTAGATGCCCTGGATCGTGTAAATGCACATTATCTATGCAAATGTCCAATAAATTTATTTTTGGCATCCAAAAAAAGTATTACAACTCTCTTTAGAGTAAATGCTTTATCTAGAATAATAAAATTATCCTTAAATTCTGTATATTCAATTTGAGTCTTCTTTCTCTCTTCTTATATTACATCAATTATCATAATTTTCTAGTAATTTTGTCTAAAGTATAATCTTAAAAAGTAAATAAATTATTTATCTAGAATGTATAATCTTAAAAAGAAAATAATTATTTATCTAAAATGTATAATCTTAAAAAGAAAATAGCGTGACATTCATTATACGATTTGTTATATCATGTTCAAATCGGGTGTTACAACAAATATATATTTTCACTATTAAGTTTTGAGTATTAATGACCTTTTAGAGTTCAAATATATATTTTCACTATTATGTTTTGAGTATTAATGGCCTTTTAGTGTTCAAAGATTTGTTTGTATTTGTTTTGTTTTTTAATTTTATCTTCACGTACTTAATTTGATTCCGAGTTTGTCATGGTTTCTCAATACATGATCTCAGTTATCCTGATGCCCTTATTCTTTTCTAACTCCTCTCAACATTATGCCTCATATTGGAGTACATGTTAAGTTCAAGATTTTTTCGGGCCAAGTGTTTAGTGAAGAACACAAAGAAGTTGAGTAACTGGGTGGGAGTTTTTTTCAAAAACTACAACAATGGCAGACACCACAGGGAGACGAAGATTGGTTCCTACCTGTCGAGATTCAGTAACCACGATGTGTTAAACTTGGTTAGAGACTTAATGTTACTATTTCAGGGATTGTTCCACGCCACCTACCCTCCTTTACTAAACCATGTCGTCTGACTATCCATTATGATACTATTAGTAGACCATGGTTCCTAGGTAGAACATCCTCCACTTAACTCTTCGTTGATTGACTATTGGACTGCCTCCCCTGCCAAAGAACATTTGGTGGAGCCTAGGTGGTGGATCGCCATAGTCATGCCAGGTCAGGATGACATCTCGCAAGACATCGACACACTTATGAAGGTTACTGACGAGGTTATTTGGCAGCACGCTGGTCTTTTCAACAATGTTGACTAGTTGGGGATTGGTACCCTATCGTTAAATTCTACACAGGGGGATTTGACATCCCATCGACCTTCTCTTTCTATAGTTAAGCCTTGTTTACCTCCCACTATCATTGGTATTCTCCTTGGTCTAACAGACTATGCCCGTCAAAATGAAAAGGTTCCCATAGCTCAAAGAGAGGCTAGTTTACACAAAGAGACGACTCCCCCATCATCACAGAAGAGGGAGTTTATCCTGCGGGTCTCTCCAGTAGCCATCGGCGACTGTGGAAACCAAATAAATCTTACAGAAAGATGGTTTTGGGGTCGGATGTGGGGCTCAAACAGGCGACTAGATTGGCATTATGTGGTCTTATTGGTAGGGTTTCCTATCGTTATTTTTGCAATGTCACATTACAGGATTGGGTTAATATTCATTGGGTTCCCCTTTTAGATTACGCGTCCAAATTCTTACACTTAACCAAGGGATGGTTAGGTTTCATCTACAAGTCCCCAGAAGACTTGTCCTTTCTGTTGGAGCGCGGGTGGGTTTTGGGGGGCAGTAGCCTCATGTTAAAGCGTTGGCACATTGCTTTCAACCTGACTTCCAAGTACTTTTAGTTGCACCATATTTGAGTGCTTCTACTGGGCTTGCCCATCCACCTATGGAACGAAGCAGCACTCATGGCGATCAAAAACTCTCTTGGCTCTTTTATCTATGTGGATAGTCATAACCTTACCGATACGGTCAGAAAAGTGACATGGGTCTTGGTCGAAATTGTCATACATAGTGGGCTACATAAGTCTTAGAGATCGAATAGTGAGGTCGTAAGACTCTTCAAAGACTTGATTACCTAGGCATTCATTTTAGGTGTAGCATTTTCCATTGCACCAGTCACCTTCGACAGGACTATAAAGGATGGGTTTTCGTGGACGATTCGAAGGACACAAAGTTATAAGAGAATTTGTATAACTCTTCACCTGAGGCTACCACAAGCGACTTTGGGGATTTTCTCTTCCTGACGAAGGTCACCAGCCCATCCTCGCCCCCAGAGAGTCTCTTAGGTAAGTTAAGTTCATACTGCCTTGCGTGTTTTTCTACTTTAACTTGTTTGGAAAAAGAGACTATGGACGCTTATGGGTGGTTAAAATGAAATAATTATTTTGAGGAGAGGCCCATGGTATCAGCTTCGGTTTCTACTGGGCCCGATGTCGGGGGCTCTTTCCAGCAAATGGAAAAGGATCCCATGTTCATACCTCCGTCGGACAATGTCATCCAGGAAATTTACAGGATTGTTGATCCTTTAGAGATCTTAGGTCATGTTACTGCACCCTCAACTTCTCCAATGGAAACCTACCATCTTTGTTCCAACTCCAAATTTCCCTTTAACCCTTGTGGGAACCCTGCTACACTACCCGTTTATCGTGAATCAGAGGAAATTGATTCCTCTATAAACGAGGTATTAGACTCCCTGATACCTTACCTTCAAGACCCCTCTTCTACTGTCCCTCTACCTATATTTTTGGGAAACTCTGTGTATAAAGACTTATCTCAGGATGGGGAAGCTAGTACTTCATGACCAGTTGGTGTAGGTAATGAAAAGGAATTTTCTTGGTCATGTGGCCTTGGTATTGAGTACTCCCCTATAAAAACCCATAGTGATAGAAAAAAATGTTCGACCTCCTCCTCCCAACAACCTGTTTTAGTTTCTCCTTCCACTGATAGCGGGGAACTTAGAGCAGTGAAATCCCTTGCACAGGAAAAGTAATGATTTATCTATCCCTAAATCTTTGAGGGGTAGGGAGCTTCCTAAAAACTACCTCAGTTCGACAACTATTGGATAAAACTTGCCCGAATATCTTATTTTTACAGGAAACTTTGGTCCCTGTACAAAAATATAGAACTTTCATGTGCGGATTGCACCCCTCATGAGTCACTTGTGTTGTTAACTCAGTGGGGAATTCATGAGGTATTTTGGTTTCTTGGGATCCAAACAATTTTTAATTGGTACCTTACGTCTTCGTTGCTGGCATTTTATTGACAAGAATTTGCATTGCTAGCAAGAGGAAGATTACATTAATAAACACCTATGGCCCTTGCATGGAGAGAAAGAAATTATGGAACGCTATGGTGGACATTGGTATTCTCTCACACAATAATTTGGTCATTGTGGGAGATTTGAATTTTACAGTCTCACCTGGCAAAGTTTGGGGAGGATTTGCACAAGAGGGTCCCTTGTCAGAATATTTCAAAGCACTTTTTCAAACCAATCAGTTAATTGATGTCCAACAGGACATAGTAGTCCCCACATGGAGGAATGGGCGCATAAGGACCAGCTCTATCGCCAAATGACTGAATAGATTTTACGTAAATGAAGAGATCCTATATGGAGTTGGTTTATATTGTTCTTGGGTGGAATACCCTTATTTTTTCGATCACGATCTGATCCTTTTACAACTAGAGACTGGGCCGACTTACAAAACTTATCTATTTAAACTCAATTCTCAGTGGCTTCAAGAAAAGGATTTCATATCCCTTGTACACAAGATTTGGACAGACCCTTTGTACCTTTCTGAAGGAGTTTGGCAGCGTAGAATCATTTGGAAGCTAAAGGATCTAAAGAAACAGACAAAGCATTGGATGGAAAAAAATAGAAAAAACATTATGAGGCTAGAGAATTTGGAATCAGATATTAATGAATATCTCGTGCATCGGGCCTATGGTGATTTTTCACGAGATATAGAGTAGAAATTAAGTATTATGGAACATGAAAGAAACACATTACTAAAATCAAAGGAATATTTGTGGAGGCAATGCAGCAATGCTATATGGATTCAAGGAGGAGACCAGAACACAAAGTTCTTCCATCGATACACTTGTTATAGAAGAAATCGCAAACAAATATGGGAGATTGTAGATTCCACTGTACTTTGTCATACAGGTCAGGAGGATATAAAAGTAGAGGCTGTGAAATATTTCAGTAATTTATTCAAGGCACATGAACTTCAAAAAACAAGTGAACAATGCAGATTAGTTGGGTTGTTCTCCCATATGGTAAATGATGAAGAATCAAGATCCCTATTTCGGCATGTTAACTTAGAAGAATTGAGGGAGGTTTTATTCATGTTTAAGAAAGATAAGAGTCTTGGGCCCAATAAATCGACATTAGATTTTTTCACTTTCTTTTTTTGATCTAGTGGGAGTCGACCTGTTAGAGATGGTTGAGGAATCTAGGATGAAGGGGTAGATAGTTAGTGGCCTCAATTCAACCTTTATAGCCCTCATCCCAAAATAAAATAATCCGACTAATTTCAATGACTTCAGACCCATTTTTGTTTGCAATCTTTGTTACAAGTTAATTTCAAAGATCATAGCAAATCGTATCAGACCTATCCTATCTAGATCCCTCTCTGCTGAACAAATCGACTTTCTAAAGGGCTGACAAATACAAGACACCATTGGCACTACACATGAATGCCTTCACAACATTAAAAAGAAGAAATATAAGTCAATTATTCTAAAGTTGGATCTACAAAAAGCATATGATTGTATTGAATGGGACCTACTAGGAATGATCTTAATACAAATTGGTTTTGGGTTACAATTCACGAGCTGGATAATGATTTGTGTCTCTTCATCTTTCTTTGTTGTTTTAGCAAATGGTGAAGCTACATATTTCTTTAGTAGCGACCGTGGATTACGTCAAGGATTCCCTTTATCCCATTTCCTATTTATTTTGGTATTGGAGGGTCTTATCTTACTACTTAAAGAAAGAAAAGCGACATGGAAGATTGCATGCATAAGAGTTTCTAGAATGATTAAGATCCTTCATATTTTTTTTGTGGATGACATTTTAATCATGGCAAACGCTTTTATTAATGAATGGATAGAAATCGATGGTATCATCAAATATTTCTTCAAAGCATCAAGATTAAAGGTAAATTAAATATATATATATACATCCAGGATTATCGGAGGTAGACTTGGCTCCGTACAAGATTGTTCTTCCATATAATTTTTCAAAGCTAGCCATAGGTTTTAGATATCAGGGTTTTTATTTGACTATCGGGCTACAAAAAAGTGTTGACTGGAACTAGTTGTTGTCCAAGATGGAGAAAAAAATAGACCTCTAGTGTAATAGATGGTTATCATTGGGTGGATGTTTTATTTTGGTTAAATCAACTCTTGAAAGTCTGCTTGTTTACTGGATGTCATTGGTAACTATCCCATGCACTATTTTAAACAATATCATGATTATAATGTTTAATTTTCTTCTGGAGAGGAAACATGGACTCTTCTCATTTCCATCTATGTAGATGGGACACTCTGGAAAAACCAAAAACCTATGGAGGTTGGGGGTTCCGCAATATCTTTCATTTCAGTAAATCCTTAGCAACAAATACTCTCTGGAGGGTTCTAATGGGTGTAGGCATAAGGCATGAAGTTATAAAAGATAAATATTTACCATCTACCACTATTATAAACTGGCTTTGGTCACCTACTTTCAACACGACCGCAGTCTCAAAAATTTGGGTTGGCCTCTTAAAATCCATTCGCCCGATCACATAGTGGCTTAGTTGGATTCCTAGTTCGGGACACCTTGTGGCTCTTGGTAGAGAAAATACCATGGGATTGGATGACAAATCCATTCTCTCCCCATAAATTGTTTATTTTTTAAGGCATAATAAAATCACAGTTCTCTCAGAGGCGAGGAACCTTGATGATTAAGTCGGACCCTCGAACAACTAGTACAGGTATGGGGACCTTGGCCTATCGGGATCGTTGGAAGTTGAATTGGAATGTTATCGCATGGCTCTCATCAGCACAGGAGCCTCCATACATTATGGTGATGACACTTTAATGTGGACGGGAGGTGACCATTCAGGGTACCTCACTGCAAAAATTGTTTACTTGGCTCTTATCTCCACACAACATTGCTCGGGTATTGATGGATGGAGGCGTGGATTATGAAAATGGGATATCCAACTTAAAATAAAATTAGTAACTTGGATGGAAGAAGAGGGAAAGATTATTACATGGGACACACTCCAAAAAAAGGGTTGGGAAGGCCCCAGTCAGTGTCCATTATGCAAGAGAAATGTCGAAGACATAAACCATCTCTTCATTAGTTGCATTTTCACAAAATCAATCTGGGAAAGATTAAACACTTTTCTGAGTTTCAAGGGTGCATGGACAGGTTCATCATTTTCGGATTGTTATAAATCCTGGACAAAGGAGAAAGTGAATATTTCATATCTCCCAGCGCCTATCTGTTGGTATATTTGGTTGGAGAGAAACTCTGCAATTTTTGAGAATATTTCTCCCTCTGCACTTTTGGTAACCATAAAAACTATTGGTGCCCTCAAAAGAAATCATTTTATACAAAAGCCTTTAAAATCCTGTACATGTTCCTTTTCTCACCAGACGGGAAACACTCTAGCATGTTTTGATGGTGCATCTCGGGCCGATGGAAAACAATCTAGAGTTGTGGGTGTCCTAAAAACACCCGAGTCTACTGTTATTAGATGGATGATGAATTGCGGTGAGGTCACTAATACCAAAGCATAACTTATGGGAGTCTGGGAAACATTGACTCATGCACACCACCTATCTATACATAAACTACATATCATAGGGGATTCAAAGGTGGTCATAGATTGGCTAAAAAGAAAAGGTAGATTACAAGCATGTGCAGTTGAGGGCTGGAAGATCAAAGTGCTAGAATTAATTAAAGTATTTTAGGAATTAAGCTTTGAGCATATATATAGGGTACACAACAAGGATACAAACGTTTTATCCAAGCAATCATCTCTAGAACCTGAAGGAAGAATCACCTTTTACAACTGGCTAAATGGCGTGGAAGGTCCCAGAAAACACATCCAGTTGTTCTAGTGTTGATTTCACTTTTTGACAAAGTGTTTTTTTGGTCTTGCTATTTCTATTTTCCATTGATCGGATGTAGAACGTTTAGCCAATCGTGTTAGCTTAGACTTGATTGCACTGACTTATTTTTGAGTTTGAAACTCTGAACTTATATCTCTCTTGTAATATCTGAAATATCTTCTTGGACAGTAATAGAGTTTTATATCCCAAGTGGATCTGATGATATAAAAAATTATATATCTAATATAATTGAGAAATTTTATTTTTGAAAAAAAATTTAATTTTGTTGAATACACTATATTTTTATTATTTTAGAATGGTCTAATTTAATCATATAACAAATGTATATTATGGGTGTTTTCTATAGCGAGGTTGCACCATTAATATTTTTAAATTAACTTGGACCCTTTCTAAACCACCATGAAAACCTACTAAGGAGTTCATTAGATTTAATTTTAAAGTAACAAATGCACATTCCCAAATGTGTATGCATCTCTTTATCCATCGTTCTTTTGAATTTGAGGTAGATTTATATGTCCTATTGTTATGTTTAAACTTCTTAAATTATACAAACTAAAAAATGAAATAAAAAATATTTTATTCTTGTTATGTAGGCTATATATTATATTTTCATGGAGTCTATACATGGATAAGTCATAGTCTTTAAATGTTCTATATTTTGGCTTCTTTTTGGGCATATTTTGTCTGAAATATGTCTAGAACTTGTTGGATTTGCATACTTGAGTGGCCTAGACTGTATAATTAGAGTGCTCTAGGGGTTTTTCAACATGCTTAATCTATTTATGCATTAAGAAATGTAATTTAAACAATAGAAAATTGTGATTTCGTCTAGATTTATGTCGTCGGATTCCAACAAAAATGACCAAAATGTAGAACACTTAGACAATGCCCATGATTAAAACCCAAACCCAACATCACCAGCGAAACAAATTCCCAACCCTAAACCTCAACCACTAGGTGGAGATGAAAACATTGACAAAGAAAATGTCAATGAATCACTGAGAAACCTAATTAGCTTGATTAGAAACAACAAAGATCCATCATGACTTTCCCTCACTGCATCCTTTGAGACTATTATATCTTCCATTGTCCATTCTCGAGGAAAATTATATGGTGTTTCTAAATACATGGCTAAGAAGTATGAATACTATAAGATATGATTACATAGGAATGGGGTGAGAGATTTCCAAATTTTGAAACAATAAATCGTAACCTTGTTTAGTGACCCTAGAGTTGACCAACACCCTTTGTGATAAAAAAATGTATTCTCTTGGATAAATAACAAACAAACATAACAAACATTTATAAATGACTAGATGGATAGGTCATTTATGGTTTTTGACAAAACTCTCTATATTAATAGAGAGGTGTCATTATATTTTTTCAAAAAAATGTGGATGAGATTCATTTTAGATATCCATGTTAACAATTTTGACATTGGTTAAGACGGAAACCCTTATCTAATATCGTAGGATTTCAAACAAAATTCATGAGAACCAAACATCAATTGCCACCTCAACTGACAATTTTCTTTAACATAGCTAACATAGATTTATTTTAAAATATATCTATAAAGTATTTAGAGGAATCAAATTTTTTGAAGTATAATTTTTTTTATCATTTCATTTAATTTAGTTGACTTTATTTTTATTATTATTATATTTTTTAATTAAGAAAATTTAACATGAACAACATCTCCTAGTAGATACAATAAATGGTCTTCCATGCCTCATAGTGAATAGCGTGCATAAAAAAGACACCCTTCTCCAACCATTCAAAGGCAATCATAAGCAAGCTCCTATCCTATTATAGAGCAATGATAAGATTATAGTTATCGAATTTGGCTGAATTGACCAAATAAATTCAAAAATTTGGGTATTTGATTCAGTTCCAACCAATATTATTCGGTTGACCACGACTTCCATCCAGACATAGTAGTGAGCCCCCTTCTCTACTTCTTTCCAGACTTAGCAGCGAGCCCCCTTATTTTCTCTTCTTATCTCGGTGTTCGTATGATCTAAAAGGAGGGCCTTACTTTTTGTTTGACCAGGTACTAGTCTCAAACGTTACTTACAAGATATAAAATGAAATGAAATGAAAGTATTTTTAACGTCCACGAGGCTAAAAATAGCCTATGGGACAGATTGCTTTTCCATCTGGCTTTTGCATTCGGCCCTTTTCTTGTGAAGTTTTACAATAATCGCTCCCAGCTTCTCAACAAACTCTTCGCTGAATAGATTATCCCAGGAATTAGCTGCCAGAATACCTGCATAATTTTCCCTGCTGTCTTTGAGGGCCTCATTCCTAAGGAATGCGATATTTTTTTTTCCACTTTTCCGGACGAGCACAATATACATCCTCTTTCTTCCCACCTTTCTTTTGGCACGAGCACAAAATACATACTCTTTCTTCCCACCTTTCTTTTGGCCTTTTCCAGCGCCCTGTTTCACAACGGAGTTGATGAGAATTGGTCCTTAATTGAGCAATAAGAGTTTTAGATCTCCAAGAAAAATTCAATGCTAGAAATGCTAACCACCTCCTCGTTCCATCACATCACAGTATTCAACTATAAATCTGTCTCTGCAGCATCATTATGTCATAGAACTTGGCAATGAATAACTATGCATCCTTATCTACTTTCTCTGCATCCGTAGAACCCGAGATCCTTTTATTCTCTTCACAATTCAACTCTTCCTGACTACTTCTTGTGTGAGTGGACGCATATTCTTTACCAGTAGCCACAATAGATAAGAATTATTTCATATCGCAGAGATCCTCGATTCCTCCTTTTCATTTTCTTCTATTGGAGAACCACCACTTGCGGTTACAATTGCTTCCTTGTAGGAATTGAATATTTGAGACCTTGAAGCTTACATATCTGTAACATACACAAATTGGTCGTTTTCACTGCCAAGGGAACTCTCACGGAACCATTCAAACTCAAACTCCTCACCTAGCTGCTTAGTAGTTTCCCCATCTGCTTTCCCTCATCGCCACTACTAAATAAAGGATACCCTCTCAGAGGAAATATTAGGCGGTGGTAGTTTTATCTTAGACCCCACAATCAATCTTTTAAATAACCAAGGCTAGGCCTTTAGGAAGAAAATTGTTAGATCCGAAGATTTGAGTGATTATTTCTATATAATCTGATCTGAGTGTCTCGGGGGTTTTTAGCATGCTGAATCCATTTCTACATTCAAAACTAGATTTTAAACAATAAAAAATAGTGATTTTGTGCAGATTTGAATTTTGCAGCATAGGAAAATATTTGTGTACATATTTCATGTTGCTATGAGAGCTAAGGGTTGGCAAGTGTGTAAGGAAGAGACTATTGAATACGTTTTGTAATTTCTCTCTGATATTATTGAAATTACTGGATTAAAAGTCCCTGATATTTGACCCCAGAGATACATGTGATTGTGCTACTTTATGCATGTGATCTTACAATATTTGTCTTCCAGTTTAAAAGCATATATATTATATGGCTTCTTCTTTGTGTTAATTTGAACTATATTTATCAAAATTCATCTGCCTCTGATTCTCTGTTGCAAGTAGTTTCATTTGTCTTTCAACCATAATCACCTTGGGATTCATCCTTGTTAGATGCCCTAAGGGGTTATTTTTTTTCTCTTTGATATTCTATCTACAACGACATCAAATTGGCCGAAAGAAATTCTTTCTATCTTTCCTCTGATCAGTCACTTTTCAATCCATCAAGTATCCAGAAAACCTTTATTGATTTTTGACCTTTATGTGACTCCATTGCCCAATGAAATTTTTGTCCACATTTCCACCAACTCTATAAATCCAATTTTATCTTAGATATATAGCCTTTGATTCAAAACCAAAGAAATCCTTTCAATGATTGATTTGAAGAGAGAGAGCCCCCTGTAGGTTCGAAGGGCTAGCTTCCAGCCTCAATTTGGTTTGTGGTTACCTTTGTGATTTTCCTCCTCACCCAAGGCAATTTACAGAGTGCTAACACAATACATAGGAGACTTAGTTCTCATCTTGCCGACACATAGGGGAGTTCATGCTCATATTTCCATGGATTTCATTATTTTCTTGTTGATACAGGGATATGACCCTGCAAAAATGTATTTTGTATTTTGGTTGTAACGTTTAACTCTGATACATGTTTCATGATTTTCTTATACCATTGGAAAGGTCTTTTGAATATATACAACTTCACAACTACATGATTTTATAGATCCCTCACCAATTGTTCACAGTTTTAGGATTAATATATAGAACAATGGCAAATGCCATGGAGAACAAAATACTTCAACCAAGAGGAGAGGAACCAGGAACCAAACTCGGGGAAGCATATATGAACTCTCACTTAGCTAATTTTTTATTTCTAAAAGTTTGAATGTGTCGTTTTGAAAGTTTATTTCAATATTATTCTATGGTCACTCATCTATTTTTTGTTCAATGGTGCCAGGTGCCAATTCTAAAGGAAAATCATACTCAACATTCTAGATAGGTAGCATGTGAGGTGAGAAAACCATGAAGGCACAACAACTACACATCAAAGCAATCTACCAGTTGTTGCAGCAATAGAGGAAAAATTAAAGGGAATTAGACTCAAATAGTCGAAGAAGAAATCCAAATCCCATGATGGTCGAATATCAAACTAGGAGGAAGCAGAGTTTTGAATGTTTATACTAGTCACCATAGTGGGTGAGGTGCACTATAGCCAAAATATATGATGGTCCACCAACAATAAAAGAAAATTTTGAAATGTAACTACATATAATACATTAAATTATAAACATTTTCTCTCTCTTTGTTCTCTCATCATTACAAAGAGAATAAGGAAAAATGCTTGTAAATGAAAGATCATGGGGGGAAGGTGGAAGGCCAAAAATCAAGTTGAATATCAATAAATACAAAGATTGTATCAAAGTAATGGTATTTTGGCTCTTTGATCTTCCATGTAATATTAATGAAACTTTTAATGAGGAGAAGCATGTTTGGCCAAGCTATTTTTTGGAGAACTATAGTTCTCGTGTTGGATGTATTGTGGACTATTCCCATGTGTTTTTCACAACACCTGGGTTGTGTAAAAATGTACTTTGTATTGTAGACTATTCTCATGTATATTTGTTGCATTCTTATTTTAGTTCTTCACATAATATTTGTCTAAATTCATGGGCATATAACTGTAAATGATTGTTTAAATGTTAGATTATTTTGTGTTTGAAGTTATTTATTTGTATTCTTGTTTTTTTTCTGTGTAAACTTGTAACACATTGGATCCCCTAACCCTTATTTAGGTTGGTGGGGTGTCAAAATTTACTTTTTCATTCCTTAAAACCCATCTTTCTTCATTTCCACTTAAATCCAATTCTGGATTCATAATCTTGTTCTATTCATCGAGTTATTTCTAATGACTATAACCATGCTCAAAACATAGCTCTGGATCAAAAGTTAAAACAATTTAAAGTTCAGAAACCTTATTTATCCATAGGCCACTTCATTTCTACGTGGAATCCCTAATACCTGTTCCATATGATGTGGCATTGACGTGGCATTTTCCACCTTGCCCTTCAGGACATCNCTCTGGATCAAAAGTTAAAACAATTTAAAGTTCAGAAACCTTATTTATCCATAGGCCACTTCATTTCTACGTGGAATCCCTAATACCTGTTCCATATGATGTGGCATTGACGTGGCATTTTCCACCTTGCCCTTCAGGACATCAACTTACCTGGCCCTAGAAACCAACAAATTTGATTCATTCAGAGCCTTCTCTTTCCATTGGAGTTCTTCTCCATTAGAGTCACATTCCACTTCAACGGATATGACGGTCCTCGAATTAGGGAAATCAACGAATTGGATTATTTCAAAGTCTTCAGCTACCTATCCTTTACCTTCTACTCCAAAGGCTATTTCCCTTTGTTATCACTGGTACCCATAGAGATCTACAAGTAATATTAAATATCAACTTCTTTCTGATAAATGCCCCTGATTCATTATTAGAGTCCCTTCCATTATAGTTCACTCATTTTGGTGACTCATACCACTTCGACAAGCCTACTCCAATGACACTCCCTTTGATGAATCTAACGATCCTTGGATTCAGACAAAAAATGGATCTGATCACATCGGAGTCTTTATCTTCTCGAAAGTTAACACTCGCATCCCTTGTTGGAACCTTAGACACATGCCACTTCCATGACCTACCACCTGGCATGACACGTGGCATTAGGACTCACATTGACCATTGTCTCAAAACTCCAATTTATCTAGACACATGGCACAAAACCCACACGACACATGGATCCACTCTCGGTTGGATGCATGGTATGACATGGTTATGTTGGATTACTGAGACGGGGGCTGAACCAATAATGGGAAATTTATACACTTTTAACCACAATTTATATTCCTTTAACTTATTCAACAATGTTCATTAGTTCATCATTAATATGTTATGGCATCATATAACATTAACATCCATCAGTGCATAATAAACAATAATAGACACATCCACATAATGCACAGTACACCAGTATTTTACGTGGAAACCCAATGCGAGAGAAAACCACAGAATTTTTTTCTTATATGTATTTAAGAATTACATTCAAGGAAGCACCAACTTCTAATTATCTGGCTCCAACCAAAATGAGGCTCTATCCTTCTGTGTTCTCCATCTCCAACCAAAAGGTGGCTACAACCACCCAATTCTATGGATCCAACCTGAAGGAAGCTCCAACTCCGTGGATCTCCAACTCCAACCGAAAGGTGGCTCCAACCACCTATCCTTTCCCCGTCCTATCGCCATGAAATATAAGTTCCAAATGTAGACAACATGTCACTATCATTGAATAAATCATTGTCATTGTCAAGTTGTA
The DNA here is from genome assembly GCA_010110895.2 of Picea sitchensis. Classification (NCBI taxonomy): domain Eukaryota; kingdom Viridiplantae; phylum Streptophyta; class Pinopsida; order Pinales; family Pinaceae; genus Picea; species Picea sitchensis. Next base: position 40,685 of record SNQJ01S0016742.1, read on the forward strand.
ACAACTTGTACCAAGCAACCTGTACCAAGAAATTGTAGCAATACATGTACCAAAAACCTGTAGCAATACCTGTACCAACAACCTGTAACCAACAACCTATGCCAATAACCTGTCACAATAATCTCATCAACCAATCATGTACATCAACAACTAGCACGACCTGTACCATCACAAGAGCATCAAGCATGCACATCATAACACCTCACAATCATCACTAATGCCAATATCTTTATGCCATATCAACCATAAACCATGTGCCAAGATCACTAAAAATATTTCCAACAAGATTACCAACAAGTGCATCTAACAATGTACCAAGCATGTACAAATCATGTATCAATAACAAGCCAAGTTATACCTCATCAAGATGTACCAACATCACCATACCATACACCTCATGTATGTGCCAACTCATCAACTAAGTATCTCATCCATGAACTCAACACAGACCTCAACCGTATACCAAAACATACATCAAGACAACCAACAAGAATCCTCTAGCAATACATCACAAATCCATAAGCCAAATACCATAAACCCTTACATAAAACCATTTGTCAAACCTCATTGTTATGTAGCCTCAAGCATGTACCATGTCAAGAACAAATGTAACCATCAAAACATGACTATAAACATAATTGTAACTCTGTAATAGACCTGGTGTATGTGATCAAATACCTGCAAACCTTCTTCAACTTGAACAACAAGAGACTAGCATTTTGATCAAACTTTACTTTAGTTTCACATGACTAATTTTGGATTAGTCAACAACCCTAACTTGCAACAAGTATAAATATGTACCTGTAATAAATAAAGGTCTGAAAATGATAATAAAATCTCTTCAATGTCTTCTCTATAATTCCTCTAGGTTTCATTGATTGGAACCTCCCAAAAAAGGAGTTATAGCAAAAATGGCAGACCTTGTTGAATTGTGGCTTATTCTATAGAGAGAACTTGTAGAGAATGCCATGCACATAATATTTTTTGTGTGGATTGGAAACTAGAAACAACATAATAAATACTATACTCTAATCAATTCACTTGGTCTCACTGAAATTGGATATGTTATGAAGAATTTATGACGTTTTTACCTAGAACACTTGTTTTAGACTAGTTTCAAGACTAGCCACAAACCCTATCTTCCACAGAGTGTAACTACCAAACTGCAATGACCCATAAGCTTAAATTTTTATCACAGTTACTTGGATATGTCATCCCAGTAGCCTCCATATTTCATTATCTTAATCATTCTATGAAAATATTTTATTGTGAAAATGGTGAGATGATTGTTGGGCTCCAGTTTTGTCATATTTACGCTACACAAATACATTCATCATTACACATTCTCCATGCATTTTGCCAATAATATATCCCTAATCACACCATAAACCTATATTGTCTCTTGTTATCCATCCTAAGTGGTTAATACATAATTTTCTATATTTTTAGTGATTAAAAGATGATTATATCATGTTTTACTAACGACGGTTGATAAAGTGTGATTTGCATGATCAACATTCCCATACCATTACTATGGTTCAACATTCTGCACCAATATAGTTATTCTCATACATGATATTGTAGCTTGTCGTATTGGCATGCTTCTATAAGGAAATCAAGAACATGGTTTTTGTCCATAACAACGTTGACATGTTGAAATGTGTGTCAGAATTCACCCAGCTCGCACATGTGGACCTCCAGCTCAGGGGCAATGATTCTGCAAAAATTAGAAAAAATCTCAAAATGCAAACTTGCACCTTGATTTTCGTGCAGATGGTATCATAATGGACAAATTTCACAAGATACAGTACACTGGTCATCCGGGTTATCATAAAATGATCACGACAACTAGGAAACAATTCTATTGGTCTGGATTGAAAAAGGACATCACTGAATATTTAGCTAAATGCCTAGAATGCCAGCAATTTAAGACAAAACACCAGCACCCAGAAGGGTTTTTGCAACCTCTACCAATTCCAGAATGGAAATGGGATACCATCTCCATGGATTTCATCACTGGATTACCAAAATCAGCGAGGTAGAATGATGCCATCATGGTAGTGGTGGAAAAGTTGAGTAAGTTCGCTCACTTCATTCCTGTCAAAATGGCTTGCAAGGAAATAGATAATGCCAACATATTCATGAAAGAGATCTTCAGACTGCATGGAATGCCTAAGAATATTGTATATGACATAGATGCAAATTTCACTTCAAACTTTTGGAAATCCTTGATGGTTGGTTTTGAGACTAAATTGTTGTTTAGCACAACTCATCACCCTCAAACTGATGGACAGACAGAAAGAGTAAACCGGATATTAGAAGACATGTTGAGGATGAATGTAATGCATCAACCTAATAAGTGGGAAGACTACCTTTCATTGGTATAGGTTTCCTACAACAATGGTTAACAAGATTCACTGAATATGAGCCCTTTCAAAGCCCTCTATGGAAGACCGTGCAGGACTCCAATCAGATGGAGTAATCCAGTGAATGGATTTACAATCGAACTCGACATGATAAAAGATGTGTAACAACAAGTGATTCAGATAAAGCAGAATCTGAAAATTGCTCAGGATAGACAAAAAAGTTACCCTGATAGAAAAAGAACCCCAGAGAATTCATTACAAGAGACCATGTCTATCTCAGAGTTAGGCCCAGGAAGAGTTCCCTGAGAATGGGAGCTTGTGCCAAGATGACACCTCGGTATTGTGGACCCTTTGAAGTTTTATATAGAGTGGGAATTGTAGCCTATAGGATAGCACTCCCTCCCACAGTAAAGGCACAAAATGTTTTCCATGTTTCATTATTGAATAAATATATACATGATTCTAATCATATAATTCACTGGTCTATGATCCAGGTGGAGCCGGAGGGAGAATTCTTACCAGAACCTCAATGCATACTAGACAAGAAGGAAACCCTGCTCAGGAACTAAACCATTGCACAGGTCAAGGTGCAGTGGAAACACTTTGGCCTAGATGAGGCCACATGGGAAATAGAGGATGCCATGAGAGAGGCATGTCCATTTTTGTTCACTTTGGTATGTAGAGAGAATGTTGATAGATAGAACATAGAGGATGATGTTCCTTTAAGGGGGAGGGAATTGTAACACCCTGTTTCCCCCACCTTGTAAATATAACTATAATGGCCAAGGGACTATGGAAAACTCCATATGTGTGAATGTTGAATTCAATGGACCTTTGTATGAAAGGTAAATGAATGTAAATGTTGTTAGTTACTAGAAAATGGATAAGTGTTGCATGATTTATGGAATGGGGGTGTAATTAGAAAGACCACAAATGTTATGCAAAGAGATGGTGAAGGGGACCAGGAATGGTTGTGCTAACCTTCACCAAACCAGTACTTACTGGATTCAATTTCTGAGGACCAGAACAATCCTCTGACCCAGAAATGAATTACAGTCAAGCTGGTAGGTGGGAAAACCTCTTCAAGAGTTAATAAGGGGATGGGGCATGCCACCCATATTTAAGGCTCCCATACTTTACCGCGGGATGGGAATTTGAGCCACATGCAACCTTTCTAAAAGAGGCGAGAAAGGAAGGTGTGGTGGGTAGAAGGAGGCCTGTAAAAACTGCAGAGATGGGAGGTGAATCTCTCGGGTTCAAGGAAGAACTAGAAATAAGAGTTTTGGTCATAGGAAATGGAAGAGGAGGTTATGGTACAAGCTGATAAACAAGGCCAGTCCTCCTTGATTGGTATCGTGTAAATCATTGCCAAGATCTTGCAGGAGGAGGAGAGTAACATATGTCCCTACTAGTGTTGATCCATACGAAAATATTGTGTTGCATAAGATCGTGGTCTAGCTAGGGGGTGGCAAGTGGTAAATCTGTTTGGACTGACTGAGCCTATGGTTGGGTGGAAACAGGCACCCCTTCCAGCAGTCGCTTCATGTTGTCTGGTTATGATAAGTATTTTCCCTGCTTTATTTGTTGAACTGGAATAATGCATGAATATTTAGACTTATACATATGTGCATTTATAAATTTCTTCTATGTGAAATGACTATGTTATGTGTATGCCTTCATCTCTTTGTGAGCTTTCGCTTTCGACTGATATTCTGTATGCCCAGCTTAACTCCGGAGGCTTCCCGGGGGCATAGGTTTGTAATATGGTCGAGATAGGAAATATCATGTCAACCCAAAACCATCCGTCCGGAGAGGATGCCTCTCCCAGACCCTTTGTCGTGCGACCAGAATTCCAAACCCAAGTCCTTAACCCTTTCATGGTAAATCTAAAGAGGGGTAGTGAAGTTGAAGCCTTGAAAGGAGGAGGTATCTTCGTTGGGAATATGAATGGGTGAGATCCGCTCGAGGGGACCTATATGACCGATACCCAGGAACCTTGGGCTAAGCCTAAGGAAGCCATGACCCCTTGGATTCGTAGCTCCGGAAGTCCGGGACTTCAGAGTAAGACCGACCTTACTAGACTTACGCGGACTGAAGGTGACTGGGAGACTTGGTCCCCCGTGATATTGATCGACGATAAATGGTTCCCTAGGTGGTTGGGTGGACCTATCTTTCCAATTAAACCGAGGCCTAAAACCCTGAAGGCCAGATCCACGAAGGACCCAGTACCATAGATAGCGGGATCCTTCAGATCCTTTCCCAACCGTCGACATATCGGGGATGCGTGGTTCAAGTCCCTCTACTTCGTAGATTGGATGCTTCAGAAGGTAAGATTAGTTTGCATAGAAACACTCACGAACGTCGAAACCTCAAGATAACCAGAGCTGCATATCTATATGTCTACGTGATTGGATCTCAACCATAAAATTTGAGGAATGTAGAATCCTGCCAGCTCAAGGTTGTTGGAGCATATCCCTAACTTACATTAGTTTATACCTAGATTAGACTCCTAGATATTGGTTAATACATTAATTTACACTTTATTTCACCTAATTTGGCCACATAGAGAAGAAGGGAGCCGCATCCCTAGATTTTAGGGAAAACTGCTAATTTTAGATCAAGACTCAACTCTGGGTTCTTGATTTTCTTGATTTTTCTTGATTTATTCTTGATTTATCCTTGATTTATTCCAACTCCCCCATGAAAAACTCATCCATTATTGGGGAATGCGCACCTCCTCTTTGAGTGAGAGATTTATTCCTTAATTAATGATTTTTTTCCTTTACTATTATTAGTAACTGTTATTTTGGGTCAGTTAATTGAGTTGGAACTACTTCTCTTGTCAGTTAAGTGAGCTTAAGTGAGCTAATGCGTATCACTTGACTCTTGTGGACATTAATAAGTGTGTGACATGTATCTTTAGTGGTCTGGGTCGAACTATGTGGTCTCCCTTAGCTTATGACACCTATTTTAGCTATTTCTAGCTTTTTTTTACTAGAATTTCTATGTTGGAAATTCTATATATTCACCTCCTCTCTTCTTTTTTGAGGATGGTTGCTCATGTATATTCATTTTTTATTAATATAATTCTCTGATTTATGGATAAAAAACTTTCTCTCATCTCTTGAATATCAGCAAATTGTTTGTGTTCAATTTAACTAGAATTCTAGATCTATCGGGGTTTCTGCAGGAATTCTACATGGTATCAGAGCTAGATTGAATCTAGTGGATTGTACACGGTTTTATTTGCAGGTATAGATCATCAGGAGGCACAGGAAGTAGCAATTTATCATATCTCTCATCCCACAAAACTCATTCTAAATCCTTTCAATTACTTCGAATGGAAGACAGAGATCTCTCTACTCCTCCAAAGCAAAGGGCTTTACCGAGTAACAATGGGAACGGAGAAAGAACCGACTGCTGCAGCGGAGAAGATAAAGTATTTCAATAAATTAGATGAATCAATTGGGCTGATATGCCTATCGATTTCCAGAGATATCCTCTTTCATGTCAGTGGAGCCACTACTCCCGATGTGGTCTGGACCACATTGGACGGACTATTCGGCAAGAAGGATGAATGAGAGTGCATCAACTGGAGAATGAACTCATATCCCTAAGTCCAATTCATTTCAGCAACCTGTAAGAATTCTTCACCAAGTTCAAATCCCTCCTCATTGAAATTAATGCATGTGGAGTCACAAAAAAGGAAGAACAACTCATCCTTTCAATTCTCTCGAAATTAGGCCCTGAATATTCTGTATTTGTGTCGTCTTTTCAAGCATCTAAATTGACTCAGGAAAAATGGAAAATGCCTCCATTGAATGATTTCATTGCAGCATTGACTCAA
>SNQJ01S0016742.1:67326-126515 GCA_010110895.2 Picea sitchensis
CTATGTCAAGATGGATTATTCTAGTATGACGTTAGCCTAGTTAGGGTTAGCTAGTTAGTTAGGGTTTCAAAATTTAAAGTTTTGAGCACCTTTACTTCAATGTTGTGTGTCTAAGATCAGTGCCTAAGGGTAGATGGAGTCAAATAAGGAGAGGGCACAAGGATAAAGGCTAAGGATAAGAGGGAAGGGTTCTAGAGTGCTACAATGGCAGGGCCCTAGAATCAAAACCCTAGGGGAAAGAAGCTCACTCTGGTGTTGCTTAAGCAAGGCCATGTGCTCTTTCCTCCTTCCTTAGTCCAACTTGGAAAAATAGCTAGCATAAAGGATGAGTCAAAACTAGAGGATGAGGTGAGGGAAAGTGTTGCAATGGCAAGGATTTATCACAAAACCCTAGGAGATGGATGGCCCTAGGTGTAGATAACCTAGGCCTAGGATGTCACTCCTTTTTAACCTTTAAAATCAAATCTAGCTTAAGGGAAGAAGCAAGAAGAGTGTAACAAAGGCTAGGCTCTATCTCTCTTCTTCAATGGCTGAAAAATTTCTCTCTAAGGGGACATGAAACAAGGACCTACTTGTGTGCTTGTTACCTAGGGTTTTAAATCAGCAATTTTATAAGTAAATGAAAGAATATAAACCTACAACCATTCAATTAAGAAGTTTTGCAAGAAAAACACTTACATATCATGGAGAAAAGCATGTGCAAACCCTAGTTGTAAACCTTCCTTCAAGAGAAATGCCAAAATATGCCAAGAAATCCTTCCATCAACAAGTGTGCCTCACTTAGAAGACAACATTACCCTAGTAGGGCACAAAAATCAGACCTCACAAGTGTGAGTTGTTCTATTATGTTCAAATGAGGGAAAAACATCCTCAATATATACTGTATCATGACCTTTCAATTAAATTTAGGTCATTAAAAATAGCCGACAAGGCTACAAACCAAAAATCATATTGTTTTACATTAAACTGTTAAATAAAACCCTAGATGAGCAATAAATGAGACTTCAAGCCCCTTTGAGGGAGACGTTGGCCCTTTTTAGGGAAAAATACAACACAAGATGATAAACGTTGGCCCTCTCAGAGCCTCCAAACTCTATCACACATGCCAAACCGCCCTATCAAACTGCCATACATTGGAGGTGATGTCAATGACTCCTAGATGACCTCCTGGGCCATCAAAGGGACACGTCCCACCTGCAGTGGGTCAACCCCCCTGGGCTGGGCTCAGCCAAAGCGTCCTGGATGAAACGTCCTTCTTCTTCTCAAGTGAAATAGCTCAACCAATCACTATCCTGTCTTTACCCCCTGATGGGGTCCTAGCAACCATCTGATGGGCTCTTCACCCCCATGGAGGTCCAAACTAATCATCTCCCCACGTCTACCGGTCCACTTGGTACATGTCCGTCAAGCATGGTCCTGCACATCAAAAACTTCGCCCTCCATGGGTTCATTAGTCACAAGGATCATAGAAATTTAAATCATGTTTCATCATTAAAGTTATCAAACATATGCACAAAAACCCTGATATATTATTCAATATCTCAAAGACATTACAAATATCTACCATACAAATCCGAAGAAAAAGACAAAACACCCTATTGGGCTAGCATCCATAAGAAAAGGAAAGTCTCCAAGGGGTATCATCCAAGCCATGTAAATCAAGGTGATGTGGTCAAGGGATGTCTAGGATTAGGGTATATTGAGAGTTAGGGCTGCATGGTTTTACCTGTGGGTACCTTTGTAGAAAGGCGAGTTGTACCTGTCACAGATGCAATTTCTTTCCAATCCCTTTTGCCTTTTATTCTTATCTTTATTTTGTTCTTTTCATTCTTTTTATCCAAGGACTAATCGGAGGAAACTGCCTTGGCGTGTTGACCAGAGCTGACAGTGTTACCCACAAGTACCTTCACAGAAATGATAAGGCTGGCTCGTGATGAGACCCCCTCTCCCTTGGCCATGCAACCAAAGGTCACTGCCCTAGCATGGTAACTAGATGATGGCAATGTCATACTGCTAAGTACCCATGAACATAATAGGTTGGCTCATGATGAGACCCCCTATCCTCATAATTAGGTCTTGTTTGTTTATTTTTCTTGGGTCCCTCTTGTTTCTTGCTGAGAGGCCTTTTATTTCCTTCTCGGGGATCCCTGGGGGAAGCATCTCTAGGTTTTATTCTTATTGGATTTTATCTTTTACTAGTTGCTTTTACCTTCTGGGCCTTTATACCCTTCTTCCCATGAGATAATGGTGCAACCTCACAGACAGATCATCCTAATGTCTAGACTAGGGGAATGGGGTAGATGAGTGGGAGATAAGATGAAAAGTGATAATATGATGGGAGTAGACGATGGCTCTTCAGAAATCCCCCTGGTGGAAAACCAAAACCTATGGGTACAGGCTTGCTAGGGCACCTTGTGAATCCCCCCAATGATGGTCAAGTGGATCAGTGTAAGATCCAAACAGTTGTCAGAAATAAAAGGAGTAAGATGCATATATCTAATGTTTATTATGATAAAAAATGACACATACCATGATACCTGGACCAATTACCTCATGAAGCAAGAGCCTTCTCCAATATAGGACCAGACCGATGGTGATGGATGTTGTTTCTATTGACAAGACAAGTCTGATGAAGAGAAGAAAAATGGGCCCTTCAAGGCCATGCTTAGGTCAATCCTGCTCTCGGTACTCCATGTCTAGGACCTGTGGGCCTCGAGACATGATCTCCTAGTTATCCCTAGAAATCGAGGATAACATCTGGCTCCAACTTGGGACATGCGCTCACCATAGAGCGCATGAGAACCTCAGCATCTATGGAATAACCTACAGACTTTCTCAACTCAAAAAGGGCATCAGTAACAAAAGTTGGGGTGGTATCGCCACCCCACAAATATATATATATGTATATGACTGAAATAAAACAATCAATATGCAAGTGAGGAAACAAACTATCATGAAATGAAAATGGTATAATACATGGAAAAATGCCTACCTACCTATACTTACCTATGGAATCAGGTCCCACCACCCTGGTGGGGTTTGAGGAGGTGCACGTTGATAGGTAATGGGCACCTTCTTCCTTCCAAAGTGGACAAGTAGTATGAGTTATCAACGGATTCCATTCCCACTTTGAAAGGTCTGAGCCATGACTGTGTGCTTCCTTTTACATTAGTTGGATCCCCTTTCTGAGTATCCCACATCCATACAATATCTCCCTCCTTATATTTCCTGACTTTGCATTTGGTCTTTCCTTGAACAACCATGGTGTATTTCACTGAGGGAGGTGGGTGGATTTTTACATCATCCTCATTCTTCTTTAATATCTTCACCGTCCCAACTTCTTTGTTCTTGAATTTATCTATGAGTTGTTGGTATTCTTCTTTCTTGGGCCATTCAATCTGATCAAATTCTTCCTCTGTTACGAAAGGCATGTCTTCTGGAGAATATTTTTGAAGAGTTTGTATCATATCGTTCTGCGTATTATCATTCCAAAAAATGTCTCGTACATGGTCCCTAGTTATTGGTACATTGAGAAGACGTCCCATTGTTCCATCTTTCAAAGGTAATCGTAAAAAGGTAAGGCCCATATCCAAGGAACCGCCTCTCATTGCACCAAACTTCCTAGATAACAACATTCCCCACACATCTGGGACATCAACCACTATAATGTCAATGTGGAGTATTTTTTCGAGGTATTCTTTCAAGTGCACTTCAACATTTTCAACTACCCCATGCGTAGGTATTTCTTTAGACTCGAAACCACACACATTTATGTAAGGCCTAGTGACCTTCAAGCCCATTTGTTGCATGAATTTAAGAGACATCATGTTAGCACCAGCTCCTGTATCTAGCATGCAATTGTTAAGATATTTGTTGTTCATTGTTAAAGTCATGAAAAAGGGCGGGTTTTCACCATACTAGACCCTGAAATGATCAGCTTGCAACATAATAGGGGGGTCCATAGGTTCACCTGATCCTGAAAAGAAAGTATCAAAGCGTTCTTTGATAGACGGGATCTTGATTACTTCTCTTATGGGAACATTCACATGCATCTTTGACAACGCCCCTTCAAAATCAAAGTTAAGGTCAACCTTACTAGTCTTGGATGTCTTGGGAAGAAGTAACTCAAGAGGTGGGGGTTTCAGCTGATCGGTGGTAGGTTGTTTTGGGTTCTTCCTTCTGTATACCTGAACTTCCTGTTTCTTTAATTTTTCTCGTGATTCCTGGTTCAGGTTGTTTATTACTGCCATCCTTGCTTCTCTGGCTGCTTCCTTCATGGCTTGTTGATGTTCTATATCTGTGATATTAATCTGTGGAAAGCCCATGAAGCAGTCCATATTGTTGACTTTCTACTGGCTAGCGTTATAAGGGCATTCATGCTCCCAATGTGCTTCACTACACTCCAAGAACCAAGGGTTTTCGTCAACAATGCTTGCAAGGGCCAAGGTGTTTGGAACTTCATGCTCATTCTTTGGTTTGTAAAATTGGTTCCCTTTCTGGAACTACCCTTTGAACGGAGGCCTAGGTGCTTGGATCTGATATTTTTCAAGTCTGACAATTCTGTTCATCATTTTCTCTTGATTTTTTATGATGTCGTCCATGGAGGTTTGTAATTTTCTGATGTTGGTGTAGAGATCTGAAGTAGGCTCAGCATTGTGTACTATTTTCTGCTTGTTATCTATTCTCCCCCTTGGGTTAGAAAAAGGGTCAATCTTAGATGAAAGGAGGCTCCCTTATATCTTGGTGGCGAGCTCTTGGGCTTCCTAAATTGACTAGGGATTTTTGTCTCTAAGAAGATACCCTAATTGACCACTGAAAGATCTGGTGTAAATGTGAACAAGATAGTCATCTTTCGGATGGTGGCTTGTAGGAATTCTTTGCAGCAAAGCTTCAAATCTAGTATGGAACTCTCGGATAGACTCATTTTCATATTTGGCAAGGCTATTTAGTCTTGTGAGAAGCATGTTGGGGTCTTCTTTGATACTCCATCTTTTGAGGAAGGCTTCTTCAAGTCTATCCATGGTTTTGATACTTCCGTCAGGAAGACTTAGCTACCAGTGCCTTGAGGCATCATAAAGGGTAGAAGAAAACAACTTCATGACCAAATATTTAGCATCGTCACTAATGGGGTGAAGCTAGAAGAAAGCCCAGAAGCTACTCATATGTTCTTCGGCACTAATTGCATCAGTACCGGTAAATTTAGGCAACCACTTTTCATACTTGGGTGGCATTTTCCTAGGGTAGCTAGGTATAGTTGTCATGTCTAGTGGCCTGAAAATATTAGATGACTATTGTCTATGGTTGATAGCTGGGTTTATAGTGTCGGTCTAAGAGCTAGACATGATTATTAGAGGAAGTCTTTTCCCAAAGAGTGATTTGACAATGGGATAATTCAAGGGAGGCTTCCTCCTAAAGGACAAAGGAGGATTATTGTACATCTTTTTAGTTTGTGGAGTCACCAGATAGTTTTCTTGAAACTACCAAAGAAACAGGGAAAACACCCTTACTGTAGTCACAAGGTAAGCTTGTAAGAAAAGGTCTATGAGGCAAGGCTTACCGAAAAGTTTTGTCATTGAGGAAGATTGACTCAGTGTTCCTCGGAAACGGCGCCAAAATGTTATAACAAAGTTTGTAGTTTGGGTTAAAGGCTAAAGGATAGAGGCCAAACTGGCGTAACAGTAACCTTCCCCACCCAATGTCACCTCAATGAGGAGGTTCTTTCTATTTAGGGAGGTTAACCCAGGGGAGATGTCCCCAGCAACCTGGGGTTTTGAAGAGGCTAGGGTATAAAGTCAAGGTCAAAGTTTCCTCCTCATAGGTTACCACCAAGATCAGAAAGCCCGGATAATCAGCCAATAAAGAAGTGTATTCCCAAAGAAAACACCTTCCCGGAACAAGACAACAATAAAGAATATATGCAGGCTATAATTCAGTGGGTTAGTACTTCATATGAATATCTGATATAAATAAATAAGCAATGTAAAATAATAGATATTAATGAGGTCAATGTTTTGTCAATTAGCTATGGAAAAGCATCAATTCATCAATAACTATCGAGATGATAAAGCCAACAATGTATCTAACCAATATTTTACTCAATAAATGCTTTGAATCATCTCCTAATTGCGTATCATCAAAATTTGTTGCGTCAAGATGGATTATTCTAGTGTGACGATAGCCTAGTTAGGGTTAGCTAGTTAGTTAGGGTTTCAAAATTTAAAGTTTTGAGAGTTGTTTTGAGCACCGTTACTTCAACGTTGTGTGTCTAAGATCAGTGCCTAAGGGTCGATGGAGTCAAATAAAGAGAGGGCACAAGGATAAAGGCTAAGGACAAGAGGGAAGGGTTCTAGAGTGCGGCAATGGCAGGGCCCTAGAATCAAAACCCTAGGGGAAAGAGGCTCACTCCGGTGTTTCTTAAGAAAGGCCTCGTGCTCTTTTCTCCTTCCTTAGGTCAACTTGGCAAAACGGCTAGCATAAAGGATGAGTCAAAACTAGAGGATGTGGTGAGGGAAAGTGTTGCAATGGAAAGGCTTTATCACCAAATCCTAGGAGATGGATGGCCCTAGGTGTAGATAACCTAGGCCTAGGACGTCACCCCTTTTTAACCTTTAAAATCAAAGCTATCTTAAGGGAAGAAGCAAGAAGAGTGTAGCAAAGGCTAGGCTCTATCTCTCTTCTTCAATGGCTGAAAAAGTTTTCTCTAAGGGGACATGAAACAAGGACCTACTTGTGTGCTTGTTACCTAGGGTTTTAAATCAGCAATTTTATAAGTAAATGCAAGAATATAAACCTACAACCATTCAATTAAGAATTTTTGCAAGAAAAACACTTACATATCATGGAGAAAAGCATGTGCAAACCCTAGTTGTAAACCTTCCTTCAAGAGAAATGCCAAAATATGCCAAGAAATCCTTCCATCAACAAGTGTGCCTCACTTAGAAGACAAAATTACCCTAGTAGGGCACAAAAATAAGACCTCACAAGTGTGAGTTGTTCTGTTATGTTCAAATGAGGGAAAAACATCCTCAATATATATTGTATCATGACCTTTCAATTAAATTTAGGTCATTAAAAATAGCCAACAAGGCTACAAACCAAAAATCATATTGTTTTACATTAAACTGTTAAATAAAACCCTAGATGAGAAATAAATGAGACGTCAGGCCTCTTTGAGGGAGACGTTGGCCCTTTTTAGGGCAAAATACAATACAAGATGACAAACGTTGGCCCTCTCAGGGCCTCCAAACTCTGTCACACGTGCCAAACTGCCCTGTCAAACGGCCATACACTGGAGGTGATGATAATGGCTCCTAGATGACATCCTGGGCCATCAAAGGGACACGTCCCACTTGCAGTGGGTCAACCCCCCTAGGCTGGGCTCAGCCAAAGCGTCCTGGATGAAACATCCTTCTTCTTCTCAAGTGCAATAGATCAACCAATCATTGTCCTCTCTCTACCCCCTGATGGGGTCCTAGCAACCATCTGATGGGCTCTTCATCCCCATGGAGGTCCGAACTAATCATCTCCCCACGTGTATCGGTCCACTTGGTACCTGTATGTCGAGCATGGTCCTGTACATCAAAAACTTCACCCTCCATGGGCTCATTATTCACAAGGATCATAGCAATGTAAATCATGTTTCATCATTAAAGTTATCAAACATGTGCATAAAAACCCTGATATATCATTCAATAGCTCAAAGACATTACAGAGATCTACCATACAAAGTCGAAGAAAAAGACAAAACACCCTATTGGGCTAGCATCCATAAGAAAAGGAAAGTCTCCAAGGGGTATAATCCAAGCCATGTAAATCAAGGTGATGTGGTCAAGGGATGTCTAGGATTAGGGTAGATTGAGAGTTAGGGCTGCATGGTTTTATTTGTGGGTGCCTTTATAGAAAGGCAAGTTGTACCTGTCACAGATGCAATTTCTTTCCAAGACCTTTTGCCTTTTATTCTTATCTTTATTTTGTACTTTTCATTATTTTTATCGAAGGACTAATCGGAGGACAATGCCTTGGCGTGGTGACCAGAGCTGACAGTGTTACCCACAAGTACCTTCACATAAATGATAAGATTGGCTCATGATGAGACCCCCTCTCCCTTGGCCATGCAACCAAAGGCCACTTCCCTAGAGTGGTAACCAGATGATGGCATTGTATACTGCTAAGTACCCATGAACATAATAGGTTGGCTCGTGATGAGACCCCCTATCCTCATAATTAGGTCTTGTTTGTTTATTTTTCTTGGGTCCCTCTTGTTTCTTGCTGAGAGGCCTTTTATTGCCTTCTCGGGGATCCCTAGGTGAAGCATCTCTAGGTTTTATTCTTATTGGATTTTATCTTTTACCAGCTTCTTTTACCTTATGGGCCTTTAGCCCCTTCTTCCCACGAGATAATGGTGCAACCCCACAGACAAATCATCCTAATGTCTAGACTAGGAGAATGGGGCAGATGAGTGGGAGATAAGATGAAAAGTGATAATATGATGGGAGCGGACAATGGTTCTTCAGAAATCCCCCGGGTGGCAAACCAAAACCTATGGGTACAGGCTTGCTAGGGCACCCTGTCAATCCCCCCAACCATGGTCAAGTGGGTCAATGTAAGATCCAAGCAGTTGTCAGAAATAAAAGGAGTAAGATGCATATATCTAAAGGTTATAATGATAAAAAATGACACATACCATTATACCCAGAACAATTACCTCATGAAGCAAGAGCCTTCTCCAATACAGGACCAGACCGATGGTGATGGATGTTGTTGTTGCTGCTGACAAGACAAGTTTGATGAAAGAGAAGAAAAATGGGCCCTCCAGGGCCATGCTCAGGTCAATCCTACTCTCGGTACTCCATGTCTAGGACCTGTGGGCCTCGAGACATGATCTCCTAGTTATCCCTAGAAATCGAGGATAACAAGGACAACACTTGTTTGAAGGTGAGGGCCATTTTAAACCCTATATATTGAGACATTGAATTTGTATTATTATATTAGTGTTGTCATTATTGGTGAGATATGCCCTTTATTGTAATTGTACGCTTTGTATCCTATATATACCAATGACACCTATTTTTAGAGATCATCTCATCTTGTACATTTTTTTATATTGTAAAAGAAGGTTGTCCCCCTCAAAGAGGTTGCTCATTCATTCTTTCTCTTTCATTCTCAAGGCATGAAGTTATTTCTTCTTTATATTTTTATGTTAATTAGGGCATTTTTTGCATAACGAGCTAAGAATTCTAAATTAGACACTATAGGCTATATGTGAAAGATTTTTATTTTTCATTATGTTTTAATGGAGATGGATTAATATGGAAAGTGTATGCATACTTCTACCTGTGATGTCTTCTCATATTATATGTTTGAAATAGTTTTCCCTATTATGTTTTATGATTGGTTGGTATGGTTTGTATTGGAGAGGTATAGCTGGCTCATCTCCACATCAATATAGTTTTTTTTTTGTTTTTTTCTATTCCAATTTGTTTTAAACAATCATAAAATTTCTAAGCCTATCTTTTTTCAAAAAATATGAAAAAAAATTATAATGACCTAGAATATCTTGAATTTGGCATATGGATGCAATGGAACAACATTTACAAGCTTTGAATCCAACATTATGGGAAAAAATTATATGAATACAATATATATAAAAAATCATTATGAATACAATAGTATTAACCATTATCACTCCCAAATAACCCAATATATTTTCATTACAACTAAAACTCTACACAACTCTTGAGTTGTGATTCCAACACATCATTCATCATAGTTCCCATACCATAAATCTTCAATTTTATTTGCAAATAAAACCTCATTTATGCTTGATTGGATGAATCCTAACCTAGATCCATCATAACCATCTATCTATTTAATCACATATATGTTAAAAATATTCATCTTAATTTTTAATTATTGATATTTTAAAGAAAGATACAAAATCTCATTGGCCATACTTGTTCTCTACTTTAAAATTAGAAGTAGCCTCACTCATAATATTATACTTGTAAGTGAATAATTAGCAAATTTAAAAACTTTATTTATAACCATTAATAAAAACTGTAGTTATAGTGTTAGTATCTACAATTTTTTTTAAGACACTATGTTATTTTTATTATTTATTGAAATATTATGATTTTGGATAGTCATCTTATAGATATTGTATAAGCCACTACGATACCAATTAAACATATATTGTTTAATTTTAATTTTAATTATGAATGTAATTGGTAATTTATTTTTAATATAAATTTATATTAAACTTTTCAATACTAATTATGATTTTTTAATTTAGTTTGCCTTATATTACTTTTTATTTGTAATTGTATTTATATTGAAATGTATATTTAATTGCTTTATTCTTTGAACATTATAAAACAATTAAACATATATTGTTTAATTTTAATTTTAATTATGAATGTAATTGGTAATTTATTTTTAATATAAATTTATATTAAACTTTTCAATACTAATTATGATTTTTTAATTTAGTTTGCCTTATATTGCTTTCTATTTGTAATTGTATTTATATTGAAAATGTATATTTAATTGCTTTATTCTTTGAACATTATAAAACAATGATTAAGCTCTGATTAAAAAAAATTTATAAACTTAAAATTAACACTCAATTTGTTTTTTGTTTTTTATTCATATTAAAAATGTGTTTTTTATTCCTTATTTCTATTATTATGGACCCTAAAAAATAATATTAATTTTTTATTTAAAAAATTGATAATCTATACATTTTTAGGAATTTAAAATTGATAACTGTGAAATTTCTAGGAAACTAAAAACAATACAATTAATTTAAAAATTAATTTAATTTATGTAAATGTAAAGTAAAGAGCAAAACAAATATTAGATTTTCAACACTAGTTCCGAGTCAAATATTGACTTTAGTGTTTTGTTGGAAATGAATGTAGTTGGTTTGCTAATTTTCTTCTGCATGTTAAATTAATATATCCTGCAGATAAAGACACAACAACATAGAGTATAAACATTTATATATCCTATGTTCCTTCTCCTTGAATAGACACCCACTTTGATAAAAACACAACAACATAGAGTATAAACATTTATATATCCTATGTTCCTTCTCCTTGAATAGACACCCACTTTAATGTTTTACTATGGATAAATGTTGTTGGTTCACTAATTTATATCCTCACCTATTGTCAATTAATATATCTATTGTCAATTAATATGTCAATTAATATATCCTATATTCAAAGGCAACATTTAGATCATAAACATTTATATGCCCTATGTTCTTTGCCCCTGTGATGTTCTTTTATGAGCAAATGTACTTGTTTTACTAATTCCTATATGATATTTGAGTATGAACAAATGTTTAATATATCCTATATGCAAAGGCAACATTTCGATTAGAAACATTTATATGCCCTATGTTCTTTGCTCCTATGATGTGCTTTTATGAACAAATGTATTTGTTTCACTAATTTCTATGCTGGACAACTGTGATATTTGAGTATGAACAAATGTACCTGGTTTGCTAGTTTTTTTTTTTTTTTTTTTCCACAGGGAAGTTTCTCGTTTATATTCAATAGAATGTAAAGTTTTTACAGAGCATCATTACAATATCCATCCCGGAGACTCAGCAAGGTTCGACCACAAGACCTCCTCCCATCCTTGGAGAAAGGTACGCTTGTCTTACCATCTGAGTTGTCTCACGGGACTGACCTGGTTCGCTAGTTTCTATGCTCAACCATTGTTAATTAATATTTCTATATGTAAAAGTGCAACTCGAAAAACACTTAAATGTACCTAGTTCGCTAGTTTCTATTCTCAACCATTGTTAATTTATATATTCTATATGTAAATGCAACTTAGAAAACACTTATATATATATATATATATATATATATATATATATATATATATATATATATGCAAAAGTACAATTTTTTTGGTTAAATCATCTTAAACAAGTTATGTTATTAGATAAAGAGGTATAAAAAAAACCTTGTTGTTGGTTTGTTATTTGTTATTGGGGAAATCAGACAAGCAGTAGTGCAATAGTTTGTCTATACTTTCATAAGGAAACTGTCTCATGAAGATGGAAAAACTATTACTATTATAACTGAAGCAAATAATATCCCTGAGAAGATAACTAAAAGATTGTCTATCTAAGGATTGTCTATGATAGGCCCCATGACCTTGTCCAGAAATCTCGATGAAAATTAACAAAAGGAAAAAGAAACATATATAACTAGGAGCGAGAGGGTCCTACTTCCTAGTGCACCTAAGCAGTGGACACAGTGGTTGCTTCCAGGTCTATACCGGTTAGTTTCTTTCCCAAGAGATTGAGCTTTGTGTCCAGGAGATTTATTTGTGCTTGAATTTCATCCAGTTGGAGGGCGAGATCCTCCTTTTCCTCCTTTCTGTCTGCCAGCGCTCAATTCATAATCATCTTCATGTGCCAATAGAGCTCTATGGTCCGGAAGTAATGAGACTCCCAGGACCAAACCCCCCCTGTATCTGGGATCCATGAGATGACCTCTACTTGAATTTCTCCCTTAGTAAAACAACAACGAAGAACCCAGGCATCGACCTCCACCAAATCAAAGTCATATTGAATGTTAGGAGGGGTATGGGCGTGATACTCTTATGTGGCTTGCTCAACCCCAACAATTAAACGCGAACTAGTCTATCGATGATTCGAGGAGGAGTTTCCTCTCTCACGTCCGTCTCTGGACCTACCACCACAATCCATTATGGAAGCAGGGAAAGGGGAGTCAATGGGAGGAAGGAAATCAAAAGTGGGAGGGGGATGGCCGGATTTCGTGGAGTAGAGGTCGGAGAATTGCAGCGAGTAATGCACAAAGAGCCAGAGCTATAGCTGAGAAATTAGCAGAAAATAATGCTCGACGCCAACCATGAGGTGATGATGACTGGGAGAGGGATGCTCGGATTGGAATAATGGTGACCCTTGACTATGATGCCTGGAGCCATGATGATAGAGCCAAGAGAGGTACAGATGAGTTGTTTTCGAGGTACCAGTGAAGGGTGGTGAAAGGATTGAGCGATGGTTGGACAGGACGGAGCATGAGACTGAGATTTATGTAGAGGCCTTAGCATTATAAAGGGGCAAGTGAAGCAGCATGTGGGTAGTGATGTTCGGCTGAGTTGACATGCATCGGCTAACCTCGGGGGGGCCCTGAGGCTGGTCGTTTCCCAACCACCCGATACAAGGAGAAAAAGTACAAGTTAAAATAAAACATTAATATGTTTTATATTCCTAACCTCTAAGTAGACACGTTACATTTTCTTGTGGAAAAATATACTTGATTTGCGGACTAGTGTTAATAAATGTATTTCTTATAAAAAAAAAATGTACATTACATATTTCCAACTTTAAAAAAAAAGTTAATTAAAACAACTTACACCATTTACATCCTTTAATTCTTATGCATTGTTAGATAATCCAAAGTACAAATATTATAATTTAATAAGTTAGAAAAAAATGATTATTAATTTAGGATATTAAATTAATAATCTATAACATTTGATTAATAAATGGAAACATTTAGAAATAGATTATTGTTGTAAAATATATGACTCTAGAAAGGTGTTGTATCTTAGGCTCTAAATTAGGAGTATAGCTAGAAGATTGTTAAAGTTAGCATTTATTGTAAATGGACACTTGTTTATTTAATAAGTGATCCATATCTAGAGTTTGTTAAGACATTTAGCAAATATATAACTCATTGCAAGAGTGTTGAGTTGTTCAGATGTAAACTCTTGCAAAGTCTCTTATGTAATTTCTTTTCCTATTTAATAAAAGTGTGTGTATGAGGACACTTCTGCCATTATTGTGGTTTCAGAGCTCCAGTAATGCAGCTGAAATGAGGAGGAGATTTCAGCTGATCTGAAGAGAAGATTTCAGCTCTACAGGCCAGCGCACTTCATCAAAAAATTGGTCAGTTATTTTTTAAGGGAAAATAAAAAAAAATTATGGGTCAGTAAATTGCTCTATTTTCTGCAATTATTTAATGCCCCATTGGCAAACCCCATTTTTTATTTACCTCCTGCATTTATTTTATCTACAATTATCCGATCTAAAAATGTGATGTGGAACGATGGGATTTTTAGTGGGCTCCTTGAAATGACAACACAATAAATCTGCAATTTTAGTATTGTTAAAAACATTAAAAAGGTTATGTATTACCCACTCTCTCAAGCCTATGTCGTTGTAGCGCTGTGTATTAAAATTGTGGGCCAATTTATCGTTTCATTTTGGTTGCATTGCCATGTAATAAAACACAGCTTGTATGTGTTTTTAAATCAGCACGGATCTCAAATCTTGCAGATGTCTCCAATAAATCAGCACGTTTTTCCTTTACCAATAATATCAGCACGTTTTTCTGTGAGAGATAAAGAATCATTTTTAGAGACTTCTCATTATTGATGCCATACCTGAGAAAATTTTGATGCTGCCTCTATTATGGATCTGGATCTGATTATATGGGCAATTCTGATTGTGGTATACGACTGGTATGGAAAATTCTTATTGTATTGTAATGTGGTATACAAAAGTGCCAGTTATGGCTTAAATTCCTTACTAGAGGGATAGGAATATAGTCACTGCTTGCCTGCGTGAGAAATTCAAATTGTTTCTGATCTCCCTATAGCCATCAAACCCTAACGAAAGTGCTCTCCTCTATCAACTACCACCTCCTGGTCGACAACAAAAAGAAGGCTTAGTCAATGTGCTATGTCAGATGGGCATGCATAGAACATATGGTATGCGAAAGTCTACAAAGTCTATAAACATGACTGGTATGTGAAATTCTTATTGTATTGTAATGTGGTATATGACTGATATACGACTGGTATGCGAAAGTCTATAAACACGATTTTTGTTTTTTTGTTGCACACTACCAACTCATATTTCTATCTTATTGTATTGTAAGACGACGTGTGTGAAGTCACTTCTTCAATATCAGGCATGTGTGAAAAATATTGAAGAAGATGAAACTAGGCATAAGCAATGTACTGGACAGTACTTTGACTATTGGCGTTGTGTAAAAAAAAAAAAAAAATTGTTGCACACAAAATATTCAAGAAACTAAAATGATGAGCCATGCAAGAGAATTGAAAATTATAGAGATGCTTGGACAATTTCCAAAGATTTTCTTATTCCAGAAATTTATCATATTTTTCATTGAAAATATTCATTTGTGTACTTTCAAATGTTGATGTATTATTTAGAGTTGAAGATTATTGTGCTAGTAATGGAAGCCCAATCAGGTTAAACATGTGAGCTGAAGGATCATCAAAGGCAACGGATTTTCTTAAAACAGTGATAAGCAGTTCAAATATTTTTGGGGGGTAACAAAAATTTTGTAGCTCAAAGTATTTTTACTTTGAGGGGGGGTGAATTTTGCAAGAGCATTGTCAAAGGTAAAATTTTGAAAGTTTCCTAGAATTTGACTAGAGCCAAGTGCAAATCTTAGTCATTTTTTTTTAACAATTATCCGTGGGTCAAGGCCAAGCCCCGATAAGTTTTTTTTTGTGTGTGTGATGTGTCTCGTGTGTTTCTCATCTTGATAAATTTTTCTTGATTCTTTTTTGGTGCGAAGATTCAACGCTACAATGTCGAAATTAATTAATTTTTTCTCTGACTCCGATAAACTTGAAGGCACAAAATCATACAAGACATGGAAACGTCTCATTAAAATCACTCTCATTTACAATGAACTTTGGCGTGATATATTTAATGAAGATACTAAGCCAACTAAGTCTACAGATGCAGCTACATTAGCAAAATGGGAAGTTAAAAATTCCAAAGCATTAGCACTTATTAAATCTTCAGTTAATGATGAGATGTATGTTCACATTGAAAATACAACTGATACATGGTTTGCTTTGAAAGTTTTTAAAGATTTATTTGATACTCATCCTGAATCAAAGAAAGTTGATCTTCAATTAAAGTTGCTCCAACAGAAATTGACTGAAGGAGGTGATGTGCATGAATATATTTCCAAACTTAAGAACATTAAGCAGGAAATACTAAATGCTAGTTTTCAAGTAGTAGATGATAGTTTCATGACCACAATTCTAATTGTTGGATTGCCTTCTTCCTATACACATTTTTTGGAAAATTTACAAGTAACTGGCAAGTTAGATAAACTTATGTTTGATGAACTAAGTGAACTGTTATCTCAACATAACAAAAAATTTGGAAAGAAAAAGCAAGTTGGGGAAGATGCTTTTTTCACAGAAGCCCGCACAAGTAAATCTTCAAGTGACAGTTCTAGAAGCAGAGGAAGAGGAAATTTTATACAAGGTCGTGGTCGAAGCCAAAGTAGAGAAAACAATTTTCAAGGCAGAGGAAACAATCAAGGCAGAGAGTATTTTCAAGGTAGAGGAAACAGTCAAGGCAGAGGCTATTTTCAAGGAAGAGGAAATAGTCAAGGCAGAGGCTATTTTCAAGGCAACAGTCAAGGTAGAGGACAAACTCCACACAGAGGTCAAAACAAAGGCAGAGGACAAACTCCACATAGAGGTCAAAACAAAGGCAGAGGACAGAATTCAGGCAGAGGGAGAGATTTCAGTCAAATTGTTTGTAGAAGATGTAACAAAGTTGGTCATTATGCAGAAGATTGTCGAACTTCAATTGATAAAATTTCCAAGTTTCATCAAAACACAACACAGTTTGCAAATGATCGAAATGATGGTGGCTCGGAATATGTCTTTACCTCATCTTCAACATTACAAATTTCACCCGATTTTCAAAGTGATTATGAATATGCTTGGATTTTAGATTCGGGAGCATCTCAACAGATGACTTTCAGATGTGACTTCTTTTGGAATTTTCAAGAATGCCATCTTAATTCCATCTTTCTTGCAGACAATACCAAACATACTCCTTATGGAAAAGGTGTAGTTAAATTTTATTTACCTGAAATTGGAGAAAGAATGATTTCAAATGTATGGTATGTACCAACCTTTAAAAGGAATTTGTTGTATTTAGTCATGATTCGACAAGTTGTACATCAAGTGATTATGGAAGATGAATTAGTTAAGATTAATTCAGTCAAACAGAATATGAAAACAGTGATGAAAGGTTATGAAGATGGAAAAATGTTAAGGATGAAAGGGACAGTTATTCCAAAGAATTCAGACTTTGCAGGAACAGTAAGTACAGGTATTTCTCCTATAAGATTGTGGCATGTGAGATATGGACATCTCAACTTTGAAAGTCTTTCTCAATTTCAAAAACAAGGGATGGTTAAGGGACTTCCAACTTTCAAAAAGGAAAATTCAAAATGTGAAGCATGCATTTATGGAAAACAAAGTCAAGAGAGTTTTCCAACCAGTTCATGGCGTGCAAATAGGTGATTGCAACTAGTTCACAGTGATGTTTGTGGACCACTAGAAACTTCTTTAGGTGGTTGCAAATATTTTTTACTCTTCATTGATGATTTCAGTAAAGTAACTTGGGTTTACTTCTTGAAGAAAAAGTCTTAAGTGTTTGATAAGTTTAAGATTTTTCATCAACTTGTTGAAAATGAGGTTAAAGAAAACATAGGCACTCTAAGGACAGACAATGGAGGGGAATTCACTTCTCATGAATTCAAAACTTATTGCACATACAATGGGATAAGAAGACATATTACAAATTTCTACACTCCTCAACAAAATGGAGTCACAGAAAGAATGAATCACACTTTGTTAGGAATGGGAAGATCCATGTTAAGCTTTAAACAGTTAAGTTCTACATTTTGGGCAGAAGCAATCCATACAGCTATATACTTAAGGAACAAATCTCCAACTGCTTCTTTGGATGGAATCACACCTTATGAAGCATGGTTTGGTTTCAAACCTCGAGTTAAGCATCTTAGAGTTTTTGGATCAGTATGTTATGCCTTAGTTCCGAAAGAAAAACGAACTAAGCTTGACTCAAGAAGCTTGAAATGCACAATGATTGGGTATTCTGATGAGAAGAAAGGGTACTGACTTTTGACAAATGGAAAATTTATTGTGAGCAGGGATATAATTTTTTATGAAACTGAAAGTAAGAGTGCTGAAGAAATCGAAAGTCTTCTTCAAAAGTTAGAAACTAAAGGTAATCAAAGAAAAATAAAAATGCCAAGTCAACCAAATTCATATAATTGGTATGAACTTGATTCTCCTTCATCTGAAGGTGATACATCTAGTCCATTTACTTCAGCAGCATCATCTAGGTCTTCCAACAGTTCATCAGAATCTCCTAGTAGCAGCAGTTCATCTGAAAATGATTCTCCACCTCCAAAATCTTCAACTGATTGTCGAGTGTCAGTTTACATTAATCCAATTTACAATGGAAATTCAGATCCCCAAACAAGTGAACATCAACTACCTAAATGGACAGTTCAACTTTTGAAAGATGTAAGGCCTGATGAGCAGAATAAAACAGGAACAAGGGGATCACACAACAGTGAAGGAAATTTTTCCTTGGTAGCAAATGATTTTACTAAACCTTCCACATACAAAGAAGCAGTAAAACATAAAGAATGGCAATAAGCTATGATTGAAGAGTATCAAGCAGTAATTGATAACAACACTTGGAAACTTGTTGATTGTCCTACAAGTGTTAAACCCATCAGATGCAAGTGGGTTTACATAATTAAATACAACCAGCGTGGAGAAATTGACAAGTATAAAGAACGACTTGTGGCTAAAGGTTTTGCACAACAAGAAGGCATTGATTATGAGGAAACTTTTTCTCCTACAGCTAAATGAAATACCATCCGATTAACACTTGCATTTGCCACTTAGAAAGGTTGGAAAGTTCATCAAATGGATGTCAAAAGTGATTTTCTCAATGGAGACTTACAGGAAGATGTCTATATGCAACAACCACCAGGTTTTGAAATTACAGGGTAGGAACATAAAGTCTGCAAATTAATTAAGGCTTTATATGGGTTAAAGCAAGCTCCTCAAGCTTGGTATACAAAAATGGATGAATACCTTAGAAAGGTTGGTTTTCAACGAAGTGAATCAGATGATACTTTGTATATCTGTCAACAGGGTCCATATATGGTGATTCTTATTATGTACGTAGATGATTTGATCATTACAGGAAATCATGATGATCATATTGCACAGGTGAAAAAGGAGTTACATGCAGGTTTTAAGATGACAAATTTGAGATTACTTTACTACTATATTGGAATTGAAGTATTCCAACGTCCACATCATATTTTCATTTCTCAGAGTAAGTATGCAGCATAAATTCTTCAGCGTTTTGGCATGCAGGATTGCAAACCATCTCTTACCCCTATGGAACAAAACTTGAAACTTTCAAAATTTGAAGGGGGGGAAATGGTAGACAACACTATTTATAAACAGTTGATTGGCAGCTTGATTTATTTGACCAACACTTGACCCAATATATCTTATGCAGTTATTATTCTTTCATACTTTATGCAACAACCATGGGATAGCCAATGGAATGCAGCCAAAAGATTTCTTCGATATATCCAAGGAACAAAAGATTTTGGTCTTCTTTACAAACAGACTAAAATTTGTGTACTTGGTATATTTTCAGATGACAATTTTGCAGGAAGTATTGATGATCGCACATCAACAACAGGTTATTTAATGAACATGGGTTCATCAACAGTATCTTGGAATTGTAAGAAACAAGCTACAGTTGCCACTTCTATAGCAGAAGAAGAATACATCTTAGCATGGGAAGCAACATGTGAAATTGTTTGGTTACGCAGCGTTTTGCAGGACTTAGGCATTTCTGAAACAGAAGCTACATCATTATTCATTGAATGCTAGTTAGCCATTAAGCTTTCCAAGAATCCAGTTTTTCATTAAAAAACAAAGCACATAGACACCAAGTATCATCATATCAGATCACTCATTTCAAAGGATGTCATCAAACCAATTTATTGTCCTTCAGAAGATCAGATCTTCGACATTTTCACGAAACCTCTTGGCAAAATAAAATTTACTAAGTTCAGGGATGAACTTGGTATCTGTTGTAATGTATCTTTGGATCATAGGGGGGAATGTTAGATAATCCAAAGTACAAATATTATAGTTTAATAAGTTAGAAAAAAATGATTATTAATTTAGGATTTCAAATTAATAATCTAGAACATTTGATTAATAAATGGAGACATTTAGAAATAGATTATTGTTGTAAAAGATATGACTCTAGAAAGGTGTCGTATCTTAGGCTCTAAATTAGGAGTATAGTTAGAAGATTGTTAAAGTTAGCATTTATTATAAATGGACGCTTGTTTATTTAATAAGTGATCCATATCTAGAGTTTGTTAAAACATTTAGCATATATATAGCTCATTGCAAGAGTGTTGAGTTATTCGGGTGTAAACTCTTGCAAAGTCTCTTATGTAATTTATTTTCCTATTTAATAAAAGTGTGTGTCTGAGGACACTTCTGCCATTATGAACATACTATTAAATTAAGAAATATATATATATATAATTATATTAAAAATCTCAAAAGATTTTAATTCTTATGCACGGTCTATTAAATTTAAAAAAAAAAACAAAAAAAATTATATTAAAAGCTCAAAATCCACATTGCTTATATAACCGAAATAATCAAATCATGCACTAATTTAATTATAATAAATTATAAAATAAAAATAAAAAAAAAATTAACTTCATTTACTAAAATACTTGATTTATAATAAGGTCTAATTATATATATTTTCCACTTGCATTTAAAAAACAATTTTATATTTATTTTAAAATTTGTAATTATAAACTAGTTAAAATTTACAGTGATTAATTCTTCATCATTTAGCTTTTGTTATACACGGTAAACATTTTAATCGTTCGAATATATATATATATATATATATATATATATATATATACAAAATTTCCCTTGAGCCTTGATCCTTGATCCTTATGAAGAACCCACCCTAGAGCTTCCTCGAGACAAAAAAACTCCAAATTTCCTTCCAAGTTTTATTGAGAATTTCAACTCCTAGACCCTGAAGTTGATTGGATACATTAAGCACCAAAAGTTGACTATTTTAATTGAGAGTGGAAACATTGACAATTTTATAAATAGAAAAGTGGCAGAAGAAACCTATTGTTATGTCCATGTGGTGCGCAATTTTCAAATTATGATCACCAATGGAGGTATGATGAAATGTGATGGCAAATGTGAGAATGTGAAACTTAAGATGGGGGACTATAAACTCAAATCCCACATATTCTCTATTGAAATGGGTCATTGTGATGTAGTTCTTAGAGAAAAATGATTACAAACATTGGGTTTAGTTGTCATGAATTTTAGGGAATTGTACATGATATTCACTAAGGAAGGCCATAAAAATACCCTCAAGGGGCTCTAGTTTAAAAATATCAACTCCCACCATATTAGAAAGCTATTAAATAAATCCCACTTTTGTATTAATGCCAAATTTAGTGCCATTTAAGTTTTGGACAGCCACCCACAGGCAGTTCACCTAGATTTACGATTGATCTTCAATAATCATCAATTGGTATTTGAAACACCATGTGGATTACCACCTTCATGTGTTGAGAATGGTCATGGTATTCCACTTATTCAAGGAAGTAAATCACCCAATGTGCACCTTTGTAGGCACCCTTTTTCCCAAAATAATGAAATTGAAAAATATTATTTAGGAATTGTTGGAGGCTAGTGTCATCCATCCTAGTACTAGCCCTTATTCCCCCCCCCCTCCCCCCGCCCCGCAATAGTCATGGTATTGAAGAAAGAAGGAAAATGACACATGTTTATTGAATTTTGTGGTATCAATAAGTTTACCATCAAAGACAAATTGCACATCCTAGTTATTCATGATCTCTTAGATGAGCTTCATGTTTTGAAATTATTCACTAAACTAGACCTTCACTTCGCCTACCACCAAATCCAAAAATTGGTTTTCTATAGTAAAATTGTAATATCTTGAAATCCGTGATCTGGGTCGGGCTGAATTTTTTACCAGAGACGTATAACATAGGGATGTTCATTCTCACAAAAAATATCCAAAACCCACATCATATTTTAGGAGATATATTTGTTTTATCAAATATATAGTTGTCATAACACCGTTAGTCATATCTCAGAATCCACGATCTGGGTTTTCAGAATCTTTTCAGAATCAATAGAAGGATGGAGGCAATGAAACTTCTTCAATAAAGACTAGTGATAATACTCACACTGTAAAACTATTTTGAATGGAAGTCGAAGGCCGCAATCCAACTCAAAAGAAAAGGACTATATAAATTGACTATGGTGATAGAAACATAACCTACATCAGCGCTTGAGAAGACCAAATGGGTGAATCGTAAGGATGAGGCCACATGATTACTTCTTGAGTTAAAATAAACTTATTTATGGTTTCATGTTGCCACATGCAAGACTCCAAACGAGGTCTGGACCACGTTGGAAGGACTCTTTGGAAAGCAGAATGAGATGCGAGGTCATATGCTTGAGGTAGAGTTGAATACCTTAGACCCTAAAAGTTTTGATAATATACAAGATTTTTTTAGTAAATTTAAATATTTTCTATTGAGCTTGGGTGAATGTGGTATTGAAAAGTCTACACAAGAGAAAAAACGTATTCTAACAATCTTGGCCAAGCTAGGACCAAAATATGTTGTATATGTCTCCAATTTCCATTCTAGTAGATGTCTTTTTGGAAAAAATTGGAAAATTTATACGATGGCTCAGTTCATTGAGTCTCTCACACAAGAGCAGTCAAAAATCATACATATGGGCCTCATCAAGGATCCCAAATCACATGCACTCACCATGCATGATGGAAAAGGATCATCCAAATATAACAGTAAGGAGAAACAGAACGAGAAGGAGGGATATTTCAAACCCTTTGGAGAGTCTTCAAGTTCCAAAGACTCTTCATATTCCAAGAAGAAGAAGAAGGGAAAGAAATGCAATTACTACAATAAACCAAATCATGAAGAATCCACATGCATGAAGAAACAGATCGATCTTATGGCACAGACACTTCAACAGAACAACCTTGGAAAATTCATTCCAGAGGGAGTCAAGAAGCAGAAGGAAGAAGATAATGCTCCTAATAAAGGTAATCATCATTCCCTGGTTGCAATCAATTACTCATCTGATTCATGGATTATATATTCTGGTGCATCCCATCATATGGCATCAAAAGAGGAATTTTTCTCTTCTTTGAGTCAATGCTCAAGACCTCTTATTCTCATGGGGGATGATACTCCAGTAGCAGTGGCAGGAGAAGGGAGAGTGGAACTCCACAATGGCATTTTTTAGAATGTTCTACATGTTCCAAATATTTCTTTGAATCTTCTCTCAGTTTATCAGATCACTCAGAAAGGAAAAAAGGTTGAATTTAAATCAAACTTAGTTTCAGTAATTGACATGCATGACACTTCCATCATTGCAATTAGTTAGGTGGATCACAATTCAAGGTTGTATAAATTTGCTAATTTTTATGACAATGAATCCTCTATTCTACTTACACATAAGGAGAGTACTTTGCATGCACCTCCAGTGCGACATGAATATACTCTTGTTCTTCCATCAATTTTAGACATCAAAGATGATTTTATACACTCAGATTTTGTACATGGAAAAAAGAAGGTAGTACAGCCAGATAAGAAGCCAGCGCCGAAGCTTCAGCAAATTCCCAAGAAGGAACAAACCACACTTCAAGAAGCAAGAAACCTTGAATAGAATCCATTGGATTCGAGGATGACTCGGTCTCAGCATGAGGATCCTTCTCATGTATTTTCATCTTCAGAACCTACGATGCCCATGCATTTCTCTATAGTGCAATATAACGATCCACAGACCTACAATAAGGCTGTGGGAAATCCATTATGGAAAGAAGCCATGCAGGAGGATCATGACTCTCTTCTAGAGAATCAGACTTGGCATCTCGTTCCACTTCGACCATAAATGAATATTTTCATGTGCAGATAGGTCCACATGATCAAGAGGTACAAGGCCCAACAAGTTGCCAAAGGACTTCATCAAATCCATAAATATTTCTACATCTTCACAAAGACTTTCAGTGCGCATAATTTTCATACTTTGTGGGATTGCCTTACAGTGAAGAGCATAGTTCCCTAGAAGATGCCATTTTCTTATTTTGATAAATTATATTTTGAGGGGGGGTTTTGTTCCCACATGTTTTTCCCTCTTTCCTCACTTTTATTCAGTGCTCACTAGTTTCAGTGTACATGACTACCTAATATGTCCTAGTAGTCAGGACTCATTTTTACTCCATAGTGATGTTCAAGGGGGGTGTTGGAGAAATTTGTATTTTCAACACACTAGTTCAGTGGGAGTTAACTGACTAGTTCTATTTAAGACTTTCTAATCTTAGACCATCACTATTATGCATGCATTCCTAATTGTAGGATGTCATTGCCCATATGAGTGAATTTCACTCTCTCATTGATAAGATCATAATATACATTGATTATCATTCCTCATATTGTATCTCTCTTCCTTTCTTGATAAGCTTTGTTTGTGTATGCTTTAGCTAGGTCTCCTGTGTAGGTTTCCATGAAACGCTGACACTAGGATTAAACTCTCTGATCTTTATTTGTTACTTTAAAATTCAACTTATATTGAATACCCTGTCATTCGAATTCATGCATGTTGTTATCCCCGATTTCTAGGGATAACTAGGAGATCATGTCTCGAGGCCCACAGGTCCTAGACATGGAGTACTGAGAGTAGGATTGACCTGAGCATGGACCTAGAGGGACCATCCTTTTCTTCTTTCATCATATTTTTTTGTCAGTAGAAGCATCATCCATCATCGTCGGCTTGGTCTTGTATTGGAGAAGGCTCTTGCTCCATGAGGTAATTGGTCCAGGTATCATGGTATGTGTCACTTTTAATCATTATAACCTTTGGATATATGCATCTGACTCCTTTTATCTTTGACGATTGCTTGGATCTTACATTAACCCACTTGACCATGATTGGGGAGATTGACAGAGTGTCCTAGCAAGCCTATACCCATAGGTTTTGGTTTTCCATTGGGGGGATTTCTGAAGAGCCATCGTCTACCCCCATCATACCACCACTTTTCAATCTTATCTCCTTCTCATCTATCCCATTCCCCTTGTCTGAGCATTGGGTTGACCTGTTTGTAGGGTTGCACCTTATCTCATGGGAAGAAGGGGCTAAAGGCCCAGAAGGTAAAAGCAGCTAGTAAAAGATAAAATCCTAGAAATAAAACCTCAAGAAGCTTCACCCAAGGATCCCCAAGAAGGCAATAAAAAAGCCTCTCAGCAAGAAACAAGAGGAACCCAGAAAAATAACAAACAAGACCTAGTCAAGAGGATAGGGGGTCTCATCACGAGCCATCCTATTATGTTCATGGGTACTTAACAATATGACATTGCTACCATCTTATTACCATGCCAGGGAAGTGACCTTTGGTTGCATGGCCAAGGGAAAGGGGGTCTCATCACGAGCCAACCTTATCATCTTTGTCAAAGTACTTGTGGGTAACACTGTCAGCTCTGGTCACCACGCTAAGGCATTGTCCTCTGATTATCCCTTGAATAAAAAGAAAAAGAAGAAGAAAAAAGAAAATAAAGAAAAGAATGAAGGCAAGAAAAGGTTTGGAAAAATTGCATCCATGACGGGTACAACTCACCTTCTACAAAGGCACCCACAAGTAATATCATGCATCCCTGGCTCTCACTCTACCCGTATGTCTGGAAATCCCTTAGCCACATCACCTCATTTACATGGCTTGGATGAAACCCCTTAGAAACTTTCCTTTCCTTATGGATACTAGCCCAATAGGATGTCTTGTTCCTTTTCTCGACCTTGTATTGTAGGCTTTTTGTAATGTCTTTGAGCTTTTGAACGATATATCAGGGTTTTTATGCATATGTTTGATAATATTAATGATGAAATGTGATTGACGATGCTATGATCCCTGTGACTAATGAGCCCATGGAGGGCGTAGTTTTTGAAGAGCCATCGTCAGCTCCCATCATACCACCACTTTTAAATCTTATCTCCTTCTCATCTATCCCATTCCCCTTGTCTAGGCATTGGGTTGACCTGTTTGTAGGGTTGCACCTTATCTCATGGGAAGAAGGGGCTAAAGGCCCAGAAGGTAAAAGCAGCTAGTAAAAGATAAAATCCTAGAAATAAAACCTCAAGATGCTTCACCCAGGGATCCCCAAGAAGGCAATAAAAAATCTTCTCAGCAAGAAACAAGAGGGACCTGAAAAAATAACAAACAAGACCTAGTCAAGAGGATAGGGGGTCTCATCACAAGCCATCCTATTATGTTCATGGGTACTTAACAATATGACATTGCTACCATCTTATTACCATGCCAGGGAAGTGACCTTTGGTTGCATGGCCAAGGGAAAGGGGGTCTCATCACGAGCCAACCTTATCATCTCTGTCAAAGTACTTGTGGGTAACACTGTCATCTCTGGTCACCATGCCAAGGCAGTGTCCTCTGATTATCCCTTGAATAAAAAGAAAAAGAAGAAGAAAAAATCAAATAAAGAAAAGAATGAAGGCAAGAAAAGGTTTGGAAAAATTGCATCCATGACAGGTACAACTCACCTTCTACAAAGGCACCCACAGGTAATATCATGCATCCCTGGCTCTCACTCTACCCGTATGTCTAGAAATCCCTTAGCCACATCACCTCATTTACATGGCTTGGATGAAACCCCTTGGAAACTTTCCTTTCCTTATGGATACTAGCCCAATAGGATGTCTTGTTCCTTTTCTCACCATTGTATTGTAGGTTTTTTGTAATGTCTTTGAGCTATTGAATGATATATCAGGGTTTTTATGCATATGTTTAATAATATTAATGATGAAATGTGATTGACGATGCTATGATCCCTGTGACTAATGAGCCCATGGAGGGCGTAGTTTTTGATGTGCAGGACGATGCCCAACGGACAGGTACCATTTGGATCGATACACATGGGGAGATGATTAGTTCGGAACTCCATGGGGCTAAAGAGCCCATCAAATGGTTGCTGAGACCTCGTCAGAGCGGCAGAGATAGGACAGTGTTTGACCGAGGTTTTTCACCGGAGAAGAAGAGGACGTTTCACCAGAGGCACTTTGGTAGAGTTCGACCTAGGGGGAATGATCCCTTTTCAGTGGAACGTTGGCCTTGGAAGGTTCAGAGCGTCCCCATCCTTACCATGATATCATCCAGCTTCATGGTCATTCTTGGAGGCAAACTGGGCAGCAGTGGCATGTGTGCAACATGGTCATTCTTGAGGCAACCTGGGTGAGCAAGGGCACAAAGCTAAGGTTGAGAAACCTGAGCTAACATTTTTCCTCCTCAGATGTCCCATCTCGCCTCTAAAAGCTGCTAGCCCCTTGAAGGGGATTTTGAATTTATTACAGCTCAGTTAGGGTCTTAATTTGACAATTTAATGTAAAACAAGATGATTTTGGCTTATAGGCCCTGTCGGTTAATTTCCTATGACCCAAAATTACTACACATTGATACACTATATATTGAGGAGTTTCATCCTCATTTTGACATAACTCATCACCTCACCTCCTAGGGAGGTCTTTCATTTTTACCTCATTAGGGTTACATTATTTTGAGGAAGGTGCACTTGTTTGGAGAGGAGATTTTTGCACTTATGGTGTTTTCTTGAAGGAAGGTTTACAAAAGGGTTTGTAGGCTGTTATTTTCTTAAGATTTGTAAGTATTTTTCTGCAAAACTTCTTGATTGAATGGTTGTAGTTTAATTTCTTGCATCTATTTATAAATATTGTTGAATCAAAACCCTAGGGGACAAACACACAAGTAGGTCATTGTCTCATGTCCCCTGATAGAAAAACCTTTTAACCATTGAAGAAGAAGAAGAGAGCCTATCCATTGCTACACTCTTTCTTTCTTCTCCCCTTAAGCTAGCCGTACCTTTAAATTTTAAGAGGAAGAGGATGTACCAGGCCTAGGTTATCTACACCTAGGGCCATTTTTCTTTTAGGGTTTGATGAAAGAGCCTTGCCTTTGCAACATTCTCCCTCTTTAAACTCTCTTGTCTTGATTTTACTTGTCTTTGAGCTAGTTGATTGCCGGGAAGGAGGAGAGAGCACGAGGCCTTGCTTAAGAAACACCGGAGTGAGCCTCTCTCCCCTAGGGTTCTGTCTTTAAGGCCATGTTATTGCAGCACCTTGAAACCTTTCCCTCTTGTCCTTTGAATCTCATCCCCTTCAACTTGTGCATCCTTCACCTTTTGACTCCATAACCCTAGGCACTGATATTTAGCCTCCAACGTTGAAGTGAAAGTGATTGAAACAACTCTCAAAACCTCTTATAAATTGAAACCCTAACTAAATACTAACCCTAAAAGTTGATGTCACCCTTGGTTATTTCATCTTGACGCAGCAAGTTCTCTTTATGGGCAATTAGATGATGGTTTAATTCATTTATTGAGTAAGGGATTGATTGGATACATTGTTTTCTACATCATCTTGATATTTATTGATGAAATGATATTACTCCATTGCTGTATCAATTAATAACATTGACTTCGTCAATATTTATTGTTACAATTACTTATATATTGATATCAGATAAGTCCTATGAAGTACTAACCCATTGAATCATAGCTTGCATATATATATTGGTTTTCTTTTGTTCGGGGTAGGTGTTCTCATTTGGGCCTACACTTCATTATTGGTTGTTTAGCTGGACTATCTGCTTTTGGTGGTGACCTGTGAAGGGGAAATTTCACTTTGACCTTTAAACCTTAGCCTCTTCAAAACTCCAGGTTAACGGGGATGTCTCCCCTAGGCCTCACCTCCCTAAAGATAAAGAACCCCCAATTGTGGTGACATTGGGTGGGGTAGGTTCCTGCTACGCCAATTTGGCCCCCATCATATAGCCTTTTGACCTAGCTACAAACTATGCGATAACATTTTGGTGTCGTTGTCGGGGAACACTGAGTCAATTCTCCTCAGATGACACTCTTCGATATTCCTTGCCTCTAGATGCCTTATCTTACAAGCTTACCTAGCGACTCCACTAGGGTGTTTTCCCTTATCTTTTGATAGTTTCAAGAAAATTATCTGGCGACTCCATTAATGACGAAGCCAGCAATGACTTCACAATGGGATCTCAGGAATTACAAGCCCTTAGACATGAGAAAAATCTTGGGATGCCCATGAAAAATTCCCCCGATAGAAGGAAAATGGCTCCCTAGATTCACTGGTAGCGATGGGGAAAGAGTTGACTTTCATATGAATGATTTTTATTCTTGTTTTGGACTCCATCCTGTCGATGATGATGCCGAAGATGTAGTGATGAAATTTTTTCCCACCACTCTTCACGGGAATGCTAAAAAATGGTATGATGATCTTCCTGATGCTAGCATAACCTCCATGAACCAGCTAGAAGAAGTCTTTCTCAAAGAATGGGGCATAAAATTGGAAGAGATCCAAACATTGCTAAAAATACTCCAGTGCGCAAAACAAGCTAAAAATGAGACTATTTGGAACTTCCGAAATAGATTTGAGGGTTTGTTGTACCAACTTCCTAAGGGATATTACCCTGAGGACAAGGACCTTGAGTATCTCTTTACCAATTCACTCTTGGTGCATTTGGGGTTTCTCCTAAGTAAAAATAATCCAAAGACAATCCATGAAGCTGGTGACATGGCCTTACAAATTGAGGAAAACATTTTCTTGTCCAGAATAAAAAACGTTTTTTCCCTAGGAAGCGAAATAAATGACTATGAAGATACCTCATGTACTCTCAAGTAGGTTTCCCTTGAAACTTCTACTGCTGATTTTCAAGAACAAGGGAAAAATTTTATTGACCAACAAAAAACTAAGAGTAAATCTCTTGATGAGGTTTTCCAAGAGCAAGGGATCATTGAAAACACAGCAGAGGAGCTGAAACCTGAACAAAACAATGAAAAATCAACATGTTATCCTCCTCCTGATGAAGCAATCCACAAGATTTTTTCACCTGCACAACAACAAGAAGATGGGGTTAGTTGCTTCCCTTTTCAATATTTCGATGATACTTTGTTCCTTGATTCAGAGAGTGAAGGAGAAATGGAATCCCCGAACGAAGTCAATATTCTTTGTTTTACTCTTGAAGACAAAGGGGCAATCTATGAGGATGAAACAATAACGCATGTTGGAAACACCAAAGTCCTCAAAACTCTTGCACAAGAAGAAATAGTAAGTTATCCTCCTCCCCAAAATTTTGATAATTTTCTACCTCGTGATTTAGAGGAGGAGATGGATGAGCATATGAGTGTTTTCAATCCCCCATGCTATGATATTGATACTGACATAGTTGATATTGATGAGTTCATACATGTTGGAAGACGTAAATGGCATATAATCGGCTTTGGTATGGACCCCATTTATGATATTGAGAATCATTCCCAGTTGTTGCCTTTACATTTATCACGACAGATTATCTTTGATTTTGACCAGTGGCAAAAGGGAGATGATATATTTACCGATGCTCCCCGAACACTCAAGGTTGACCTAGTACCATGTTTTCCTGATGATTTTCAGTCTTACCTTGAGTGTTTTGAAGAGTATTCCTCTGAGCACTTGGATTCATTCTATGTAGAAGATTATCAACCACCACTGTGCTCAATTTTTTATGGGAGTAAGAACATTGTTTGCCTAAAAAAGGATTCTTGTGACCTTTTTCTCCAGCCACCTGTTATTACTTTACCCTACTATTTCATTAAAGGTGTAGTTGGGAATTGTAGCTTTTGCTTTGAGTTTCCTCTAAAGAAAACCCGAGAATCCAAGGGTTGGTTGAAAACTACAGATTTCAGTCTATCATCTCATATTTTCAATCTTCCCTTGAGGATTTTCTATTCATCTGATACATCTTTTTCAATCCCTTCCCAGACCTCAGAGTATGAGAAAGTCATAGGTATCCAGTTTGCTGACCCTTTGAGTCAGTTTTCTAAACCTCGGAATTTTCATGACCCCTTCCTAAAGTGGGTTGAGTACTTTCCTCCAAGATTGACTTGGCATAATTTTATCCCTCCCACCTGCCTCCATGAGTTAGACTTTGTGATTCTCGATGATCTAATACATGTTCTAACCCATGTTATTTTTGTGCTCGACTTATCACTATTTTGGTTTATGATGAAGCACAAAGGCAGGTACTATGGGACATTATTGGATTGGCTTCATTGGTTGTTTGACTACACCAACATCCAGCCAACAGGTAAGTAGAGGTAAGTACTTCACTTTATATTCGCATTTATGATTTCTTTATATATATGTCTATATATGTTGGGGTGTCATTACCACCCCATTTTTGTTGTTGATGCCCCTATCGAGTTGAACAAGTCTACAGGTTATGCCAGAGATGATGAGGTTCTCATGTGCTCTACGGTGAGCACATGTCCCCGAGTTATAGACATATGTTATCCCTGATTTCTATGGATAACTAGGAGATCATGTCTCGAGGCCCACAGGTCCTAGACATGGAGTACCGAGAGCAGGATTGACCTAAGCATGGCCCTGGAGGCCCCATCCTTTTCTTCTTTCATTAGATTTGTCTTGTCAGCAGTAGCAGCATCCATCACCATCGGCTTGGTCTTGTATCAGAGAAGGCTCTTGCTCCATGAGGTAATTGGTCCAAGTATCATGGTATGTGTCACTTTTGATCATTATAACCTTTGGATATATGAATCTGACTCCTTTTATCTCTGATGATTGCTTGGATCTTACACTAACCCACTTGACCATGATTGGGGAGATTGGCAGGGTGTCCTAGCAAGCCTGTACCCATAGGTTTTGGTTTTCCAATGGGGGGATTTATGAAGAGCCATTTTCCGCTCCCATCATACCACCACTTTTCCATATTATCTCTTGCTCATCTATCCCATTCCCCTTGTCCAAGCATTGGGTTGACCTGTTTGTAGGGTTGCACCTTATATCGTGGGAAGAAGGGGCTAAAGGCCCAGAAGGTAAAAGCAGCTGGTAAAAGATAAAATCCTAAAAATAAAACCTTGAGATGCTTCGCCCAAGGATCCCCGAGAAGGCAATAAAAAATCATCTCAGCAAGAAACAAGAGGGACCTGGAAAAATAACAAACAAGACCTAGTCAAGAGGATAGGGGGTATCATCACGAGCCAGCCTATTATGTTCATGGGTACCTAACAATATGCCATTTCCACCATCTGATTACCACGCCAGGGTAGTGACCTTTGGTTGCATGGCCAAGGGAAAGGGGGTCTCATCACAAGCCAGCCTTATCATCTCTGTGAAAGTACTTGTGGATAACATTGTCATCTCTGGTCACCATGCAAAGGCAGTGTCCTCTAATTATCCCTTGAATAAAAAGAAAAAGAAGAAGAAAAAATCAAATAAAGAAAAGAATGAAGGAAAGAAAGGGCTTGGAAAAATTGCATTCATGACGGGTACAACTCGCCTTCTACAAAGGCACCCACAGGTAATATCATGCATCCATGGCTCTCACTCTACCCGTATGTCTGGACATCCCTTAGTCACATCACCTCATTTACATGGCTTGGATGAAACCCCTTGGAAACTTTCCTTTCCTTATGGATACTAGCCCAATAGGATGTCTTGTCCCTTTTCTCGACCTTGTATTGTAGGATTTTTGTAATATCTTTGAGCTATTGAACGATATATCGGGGTTTTTATGCATATGTTTGATAATATTAATGATGAAATGTGATTAACATTGCTATGATCCCTGTGACTAATGAGCCCATGGAGGGCGTAGTTTTTGATGTGCAGGACCATGCCCGACGGACAGGTACCCTTTGGACCGATACACATGGGGAGATGATTAGTTCGGACCTTCATGGGGCTGAAGAGTCCATCATATGGTTGTTGAGACCCCATTAGAGGGGCAGAGAGAGGACAGTGTTTGACCGAGGTTTTTCACCGAAGAAGAAGAGGACGTTTCACCAAAGTCACTTTGGCAGAGCCTGGCCTAGGGGGAATGATCCATTTTTAGTGGAACGTTGGCCTTGGAAGGCTCAAAGCGTCCCCATCCTTACCATGACATCATCTAGCTTCATGGTCATTCTTGGAGGCAGACTGGGAAGTAGTGGCACGTGTGGCATGTTGGAGAATCCCCTGGGGGGCTAACGTTTTTCTCCTGGATGTCTCATCTGCCCTAAAAGGGGCTAGCGTCTCCCTTGAAGGGGATTTTACCTTTATTACAACTCATTTAGGGTTTTAATTTGACAATTTAATGTAAAAGCAGTATTATTTTGATTTATAACCTTGTCGGCTAATTTTTATGACCTAAAATTAATTAAGGTCATTGATACACTATATATTGAGGAGTTTTATCCTCATTTTGACATAACTCATCACTCACTCTCCTAGGGAGGTCTGATTTTTTGCGCCCTATTAGGGTTATTGGYTATTTTGAGGAAGGCACGCTTGTTTGGAGAGGAGATTTTTGGCAATTTATGGTGTTTTTCTTGAAGGAAGGTTTACAACTAGGGTTTGCATGCTATTTTCTTGGTGATTTGTAAGTATTTTTCTGCAAAAATTCTTGATTGAATGGTTGTAGTTTAATTTCTTGCATCTATTTATAAATATTGCTGAATCAAACCCCTAGAGGACAAACACACAAGTAGGTCGTTGTCTCATGTCCCCTGATAGAAAAACCTTTTAGCCATTGAAGAAGAATAAGAGAGCCTAGCCATTCCTACACTCTTTCTTTCATCTCCCCTTAAGCTAGACGTACCTTTAAACTTCAAAAGGAAGAGGACGTCCCAGGCCTAGGTTATCTACACCTAGGGCTATTTTTGTTTTAGGGTTTGATGAAAGAGCCTTACCTTTGCAACACTCTCCCTCTTTAAACTCTCTTGTCTTGATTTTACTTGTCTTTGAGCTAGCTGATTGCCGGGAAGGAGGAGAGAGCATGAGGCCTTGCTTAAGCAACATCGGAGTCAGCCTCTCTCCCCTAGGGTTATTTTTTTAAGGCCCTGCTATTGCATCACCTTGAAACCTTTCCCTCTTGTCCTTTGAATATCATCCCCTTCAACTTGTGCGTCCTTCACCTTTTGACTCCATAACCCTAGGCAGTGATCTTTAGCCTTCAACGTTGAAGTGAAAGTGATTGAAAAAACTCTCAAAACCTCTTATAAATTGAAACCCTAACTAACTACTAACCCTAAAAGT
The DNA here is from genome assembly GCA_010110895.2 of Picea sitchensis. NCBI lineage: Eukaryota > Viridiplantae > Streptophyta > Pinopsida > Pinales > Pinaceae > Picea > Picea sitchensis. The sequence goes on from SNQJ01S0016742.1 coordinate 101,470, forward strand.
TGACGTCACCCTTGGTTAGTTCATCTTGACGCAACAAGTTCTCTTTATGGGCAATTAGATGATGGTTTAATGCATTTATTGAGTAAGGATACATTGTTTGCTGCATCATCTTGATATTTATTGATGAATTGATATTATTCCATTGTTGTATCAATTAATAACATTGACTTCGTCAATATTTATTGTTACAATTGCTTATATATTGATATCAGATAATTCCTATGAAGTACTAACCCATTGAATCATAGCTTGCATTTATATATTGGTTTTCTTTTGTTCTGGGCAGGTGTTCTCATTTGGGCCTACACTTCATTACTGGTTGTTTAGCTAGACTATATGCTTTTGGTGGTGACCTGTGAAGGGGAAATTTCACTTTGACCTTTAAACCTTAGCCTCTTCAAAAATCCAGGTTACCGAGGACGTCTACCCTAGGCCTCACCTCCCTAAAGAGAAATAACCCCCCATTGTGGTGACATTGGGTGGGGTAGTTTCCTGTTATTCCAGTTTGGCCTCCATCTTATAGCCTTTTGACCTAGCTAAAAACTGTGTGATGACACATGTAAAATAGCAGATCTAACTAGTCATTCACACATTTTTCTAACATCTAATCATTGACAATAAAGGAAATACACAATATTCAATCACATAACACATGGTATACCGTGCTTCACCCCTCTTGGGCTACATCCACAAATATTTGGCTGCTCTTCTCTTTTATTATGGTATTTCCAAAACTATAGTGCCACGCGCATTACAACTCTCCATCAAACGGGTCGAGATCTAAAATGAGGTGGACTAAATCACATCAGGATCCTCATCCTATGATATAACCCCCAATATCTACCCTATTTCCCCTCCTCATCTCAACAGCTTACCAAACAGATCAGATTTACAGTCATTCTTGTCCTCTCTCATCAAGCCTGAGCATTAAGAAACAACAACTACCGAACAATGTTCGAACCTCAACCTAAACCTCCAAGGTACCTATTTATACATGTTTTTGTCTTGCCATCCATTACATCTTCTTACCAAAACCCTAAACCTATCATGGTTATGTATTGTTGCATGTATGCCTTGCATGATTTCCTATTCTGCATACACGTCTGTCTTGCACGTGTTTCTTTTCCTGCATGTGTGTCTTCCTTACACGTGTTGTTTTTCCTCCATCCGTGTCTGCCTACACGTGCTATGTTTCCTCAAAAATATGCTTGCACCCAAAAATCCCCCAAAACTGACATCATGACTCATCCCGAGTCACTGCCTAACTCCAGTGTCTATCACTACTTGTGCTAGCACGTCATATATTTTGGTGATTCTCTGGCACTCCACCTAAGATTGGATGCTCCTTTTGGCCATATCTTCCACGAGTTGCGCAGTGACTGGTTTTTGTAGAATCTCTCCTCCTTCCACTGCGATGCGCTCTACACTCAATTTTGTTCTGTCGATATCAACAACCAGTTGTTCTGCCTTTTATTGTAGGGGCTCCAACTGAGCCTGTCATGTCATGTTTTGCCTTGTACTCCCTTTTCCTCTGCTTGTAAATTTTTCAACTCTGTGAAATTTTTTATCTTTTCAGATAGTGACATCATTCTCTTTCACTTTTTGACATCTTCCATGGCTGCGTGTAGTTTGTCATCCTTCCCTTGCAGCTCTTGTAATATTCCATCCTCTAGAAGTTGTGTCCATAATTGGGTGCTCTTCTCCAATAGTTCTGTCAGCCTGTGTATATTCTACGCGATGCTCTCTCCAGAAGCTATCGTGTCCCACTACCTTTTCACTCTGATTTCTAGAGGATTCATGGGCACTGCGCTCTCCTCTAGCTCTTTGATCTAGTCCTTGTAGTGTTGCATCGTCTTCGCTATCTTCTGCATTTTCTCCTATGCTGACACTCCTTATATTCCTTCATTGTCTGAGATGGCTTGGAACACTATGTGGATCTGGTTTTTCATATCATCCATATTCTATTGCACCATATTCTTCTCTTTCCCTTCTTGGAAAAGGGCCTCCTTCAGTGAGGTGTTGTCTTCTTGTGCCAACTATAAGTTTGTCGCGTTTGATCTTGATCTAGACTAAATTTCTTGTGCAACACGCACTTGTAATTTATAGAGTGCTTTGGTTAGAATATTGAGCAACGCCAAGTCCAACATATCAATCTCTCTCAGTGGCCTCTGTGTTGTCTCCTCATCCATGAACAACATTTCAGGATTAATCATGAAGTTTACACTCCCTTGTGTCGTGATCTGCACTATCTCACCCATTGGTACCCCTTTTTTCGCTAGAGTTGTTGTCTTTTGTTGTTGTTGCTATGTTTTGACCTTTAACTGCTCCAACACAGTTTTCACCTCTTGGATTTGCTCCAAAATTGAAGCTATGTGGTTCTCGTCATTCTCCCACATGTCTAACAGTCTATCCTCTACTATCGTGGCTATCAACACCATGTCATATTTTGTCAATGATGTTTCCATGCGCTTCCTGTGGACCTTGGCCTTCTTTCAAGAGCCACTTGGTTGCTCCCATGTTCTCTTCCTTTGGGCCTCTAGTGGTTCAGATTCTTCTGGAATCTGTGTATCCCTACCGGTTTCCTTCCCTTCTCCTTCTTCCATTCAGACTTCTTATGTCTCCATCTGCATTTCCTCCAGGCACACTTGTTCTGTTGTTTCTCTTGTTTTATGCTCTACGCATGATGATCCCTGTGTAGAACCACGTTGGGATGGCTTATTCATTCTGGTTTTATTTTTTATGGGAGTGTTTCCCCTTTCTTGGCCCCGTGAAATATTTTTCTTGGTGATTTCTCTATTTGTGTTTGTCTGTTGTGCACAGACTGTTTTTTCCTGCATCCTCGTTCATGCTCCTGGCACCATCTTTGGGATTGTTTGCACTCTCCACTCCTCGGGTCATTCTTGGACCTCTATCTAGATGTCCTGCATTGTTACACAGTAATTCAACTACAACCACTCCTTAGTTGGATCCTTCTTTGCTTGCAGCCACATACTGCGGCGCAATGCCTGTAAGTTTGCTATCTGCCCAAACTCCTGGACAGTTTCTATGGGAATCCTCCATGTCTCTATGAATTTATTTTGGATCTTTCTCAAGTATATTGCGAACATGTCACTGTTAAGTTTCTTCTTTTTTGGATCAGTTGTATTGCGAAGGGATGTGTAGCGTGCTACGCCACATTTTCTTGTCCTTGGAAGGAATAGGTTGTATGTGGGTTTCTACCACCCCATAAGTGCAATGAGGATGAGTAACCATGAATATTGGAACTCATAGCCCCATTATTACATGTTCTTTCAATCTTCAAGGAATTATTTTAGTAGATAAGGGGCCCAGCTCATCAAGCTCCCCTTTGTGCACTGCACCGCATCTGCTACTAGTCATGTGGGCACTTCTTCTTTTCACCACTTGCACATTAATTTGTAACCGAGAAATATTGTTGCAAATCATATCGCAGGAGCATTGATGTCATTGATCATGATACCTCTATTACCCCTTTCTGCTCCATACTTTGCTCAAATCTCATCTGATATGGCTTTCACCTTAGTTTTGTCTTCTAGGTATTGTTTCGACTTCCCCCCATCTATGGGTAGCCCTGTAATCATTGCGATGAGGTCGACCTTGATAGGCACTGGCCTATCCATCCACAAGATGCCTCTGTGCACCCTCGCTAACAGTTGTTTGAAACATCTGTTTGTGTGTTTCCCGCACATGAAATGCGGTATCTCTAGTAAGTTCATGATGTCGGTGTTGTACAACCCCAAGATCCATTGTGCAAGCTCCAACAGTGGTGCCCCTGATGGGCCTTCTCCCCTTTTCTCCAGGTACCTTTCTGCTACCAAATCTAGGAAATTTATGGCGTCAGAGACATCATGGTTGAAGTATTTAAGGCTATCAACTCCTCCTATCATGTTATCATCGGTCTTCACTCCCTTGGGAATTTTTGGCATCACTATGGTCAATTCTGTCTATACGTGTTGTACACCCTGTGCACTACTCTCTTCTTATTCCTTCTTCTTCTCTTGTGGGGATGATACCCCAACCTCCGGTAAAACCTCTTATTTCATGCTCTGGTTCCAGCTTTAGGCCCAGCTGCGTGGAACCCATGGCCGGTTCTTCTTGCTACAACCCTTTCCCCCTTGGACGCATTAGATTTTGTTCATTCGACATCCTCTTCCGACTGTTAGGGATCCTGTTTGAGTTCCTTCTCCTCTTCCACATGAAATGTGGTCTACTCATACTTTGTTGTGTGGATTTTTTCCACATCCACCATTGTGGGAATCTCGTTTTTTTTCTATTTTATGGCACCCGAGTACTATTTCGTGTGTTTCATCTGTTTCATCTTGGCGCTCCAACCCTCGGTGGTGACATGGCGAGGAAATACGAACTACAGGATTCCAAATCGACAGATGGTAATGCAAATTCACACTTTGTCACTCTTCTGTTCGGCTCTATGTTCTTCTCCTTAGAAAATAATACAATGGGTTGTTTTCCCCCCTTTTTTTGACTTTAAAATGGGACGAAGAAGTGACAGCTATGTCGCATTGACATTTTTCACTTTTTCACTTGTTTTTGTGTTTCATGTGCGTTGTGCCTCTCTTCTTGTTAACTTCTCTTCTAGGCGCAGTGTTTTCGAACCTTGGTTTTCTTGCAGTGCATTGTTATGTTCTACCAGTACTATTCTATCAACACCCTCCATGTGCACCGATATGATTTCATTTTTATCCCATTTTTACTTTTTATGGATTTCCTTCTTTTTATTTTTTTTTCTCATTTTCTCTCCCTTACTTCTACTATAATACACTATATACATATTTTCTTACTGCTCGGTAACTTTCTAAGTACTAGGAGGTCGACTATCCCTATACAGTTTCAGTCGACTCCCATTGATCATTCCTCTGAGTTTTGTACCTACTAAATATTTCAACTGTATAGCTCCCCCCTCTGTGACAGTCTTCACTTCATATGGTCCCAACCAATGCATTATGAATTTTCCTGGATGCTGAAGAAATTTACTGTCATACACCAAGACTTGGTCTCCCTCCTTGAAACTCTTCCTTTTAATATGTCTTTCATGCCAAGCTTTGTCCCTTTCTTTATGTACTTCTTGGTGAAATCCTACTAGAATCCTATCTTATTCCATCTACATTAGTTGACTTAGCCTTTCTTATACTATGCCTCGTTTTGTCATGTTGGTGATTACTACTACGCACAGACTAGGTACCAAAAATTCTAATGGAACCACTGCTTCTTGTCCATGCACCAACCTAAATGGTGTTTATCCTAACAACATTTTGTATGTAGTCTTATATGCCCATAATACTTCTGGTATCTTCAAGTCCCAATCATCCTTGTTGACCTTGCAGATATTTTTCAAAGCATTCTCTAGGATCTTATTAAAGGCTTCCACTGTTCCATTTTATTGAGGGTGATTTGGTGTACTCTTTTGATGATATTCTTAAAAATCTTCAATCATAGCCTTGATAGTACTATTGATGAAGTGAGTTCCTTTTTCACTCATCAAAATCCTCGGGCATCCAAATCTAGTGATCAATTTCTCAAACATGAGGTGTGTTGTAGTCTATGTGCTACAATCTTTTACTGGTGCTGCTTATGCCCATATCGTTAAGTACTCTGTCACAGTAATGATATACCTTTCTCCTGACCTCTTTGTTGGTGGATTAATTGGTCCCACGAAGTCTATTTCCCATTTTTCGAATACTTTCAAGGTTACTTGTGGTCTTAGGGGCATCTCATCCTGTATATTAGGTTTTCCAACCCTCTGACATACATCACATCTCTAACAGTAGTTCCTTGCATCTTTGTGACTTGTCGACCACCATAGTCCTGCATGCAATACCTTCTACGTGGTATATTTTCTTTCATAATGTCCTATGGCTATTCCCTCATGAGCCTATGCTAAAATCCTAGGCCTCTCATGTTCTAGGACACATATTCTCAGAATGTTGTCTGCGTCCATCTTGTATAAGTGTCCTGCAATCAAGTGATAGTCTGCAGCTCTGACTAGTAGATTTTTCTTCTGTTTGGTGTTAAACTCTTATGGCGCAGTCCATGTACTCAAGTATTCAATGATGTTAGAAAAATATTCATTAGCTACTTGGACTGAAAATAACTCTGCATCAAGGAAGTTGTCCTTGAAATTTGTAGGTTCCTCTCCATTGGTGATCCTCGACAGATGATCGGGTCATGCATTCAACTACCCTCGTTTGACCATCACTTCAAAGTCGAATTGTTGGAACAACAATAACCATCTTCATATTCTCCCCCCCAACACTAGCTTGTTGACTAGGTATTTGAGGGTTGAATGGTCTGTAAACATTTTAAAGTGTTTCCAAAGTAAATAGTGTTTGAACTTTTGTAGTTCATATACCATTTCTAGGCCTTCTCTTTCTATAGTATTGTAGTTCTTCTCTGACTCTGACAATTTTCTGCTTGCAAATTCTATAGGATGGTATACCTCTCCTTCTCTTGGCTACCCCAGAATAGATCCAAGTTCTATGGCCAAGGAATCTACATGCACATGAAATGTCTTTTCCCAGTCTTGGAATACTAGTATAGGTGTTGTAACCATTTTTTATTTTAGAGTGTCCAAACCTCACTGATAGTCCTCATTCCACTAGAATTTACTATCTTTCTTCAACAGTTTCTCCATCGGTTCAGTGATCTGCGCATACCCTTTTATGAATTTCTTGTAGTAGCATGTGTGTCCTAATGTTTCTCTCAACTGACGTATTGATTTTGGTGGTGGTAAATTGACAATCACTGCAATCTTGGCAGTATCTACTAGCAAGCCTTGTTTGCACACTATATGGCCCAATAGTATTCCAAATGGTGTCCCAAAAATTCACTTCTTGATATTCAATGAGATCTGACACTGCCTACATCTTTCCAACATCATCCTTAACACTTCCACATGGTATTTTAACAGACTATATACGGTCCAATCATCAAGATACACTTCTAAAAACTGATGGATGAATTATTTGAACGCAGCTATGACTACTCTTGAGAATATTGTTGGTGCATTCTTCAGTACAAAAGGTATGACTGTGTACTGGTAGGATCCCCATTATGTGGAAAAATTGGTCTTGTACTTGTCATCTAGGGATATCTTAATCTGATGGTAGCCTGAGAATCCATTTGTGAATGAGTATGCTTCCTGGCCTCCAACATTCTCTAATACCTCATATGTGAAAGGGGTGGGAAAAGGGTCATGTAGGAAAGAATCATTCAACTTCCTCATATTGACATATCTTTACGCCTCCTTGCTTCTTCTCTTGAACTACCATAGGGCTTACCCATTCTGATTCTTCTATTGTTTCTTTGATTCTAGCTTCCAACATTCTATCAATTTATGATTTTACTTTCTTCTTATATATTGGATTCAGTCTATAAGGTCTATGTCTGACAGATATAGCCTTAGGTTTGAGAGGTATCTTCATCTCTCCTAGATATCCTTTTATGCCTTTCATATCTATAAAGGTCATTGGGAATAGGTCAATGTACTCACATAATAACTCTATTATTCTTTCTATTGTTTGTTCATCCCAGTGGTCTCCAATACTGGCCAATTCAGGATTATCATTTACCCCAATATTTACTTTCTTCACCTTGATTAGCGCAACAAATACTTATGATTTGAGAGATGTACCTTCCACCTCTCTTTCTCCGTCAATTTATGTAATTTGAATGTTGTGTGGGTCATCTTCATCTGGTGCTTCTTTCTGCACATGATAGTAGGACATTAGTTCTTTCACTATCTGTATATTATGTTGTTGATACTCTGTTATAAGTTCAAACTATGGTTCCTTAATAAATATCACCCCTCCGATTTGTTTGAGTGATGAATCGATGTTGGGGTTCTCATGTTCAAATGAGAGAGTGACTATAAAATTATGTTGTAATGTTTTCCATTCTGCAATGCCTTTGTTCAGTTCCTAGTATACATACCAGTTTGTTGGAATTCCTTCCAATGTGTTAATTAAGTGATGAGGCCATTCTTATGGCTCCCCCCTCTATGACACTCTTCACTTCATATTGTCCTAACCAATCCATTCTAAATATTCCTGGATGTTGAAGAAATTTAATGTCATACACCAAGACTAAGTCTCCCTCCTTGAAACTCTTCCTTTTAATATGTTTTTCATGCCAAGATTTTTCCCTTTCTTTCTGTACTTCTTGGTGAAATCCTGCTAGAATCATTCCTTCTTCCATCTCCATCAGTTGACTTAGCCTTTCTTGTACTATTCCTCATTCTGTCATGTTGGTGATTGCTGCTACGCGCAGATTGGTACCAAAAATTATAATGGAACCACTGCTTCTTGTCCATACACCAACCTAAATGGTGTATATCCTGTCAATTTTTTTCATGTAGTCATGTATGCCCATAATACTGTCGGTGTCTTCAAGTCCAAATCATCCTTGTTGACCTTGCAGATCTTTGTCAAAGCATTCTCTAGGATCTTATTAAAGGCTTCCACTATTCCATTTGCTTGACGGTGATATGGTGTACTATTTTTATGATAGACTTCAAACTCCTCAATCATAGCCTTGATAATACTATTGATGACATGAGTGCCTTGGTCACTCATCAAAATCCTTGGGAATCTATATCTAGTGATCACTTACTCAAACAAGAAGTGTGATTTTGTCTCTACGCTACAATGTTTTACTGGTTCTTCTTATGCCCATCTCGTTAAGTACTATGTCGCAGTAATGATATACCTTGCTCCTGACCTCTTTGTTGGTGGATTAATTGGTCCCATAAAGTCTATTTCCCATTTTTTGAATACTTGCAAGGTTATTTGTGGTCTTAGGGGAATCTCATCTCGTCTATTAGGTTTTCCAACCCTCTGAAATACATCACATCTCTGTAAGTAGTCATTTGCATCTGCTTGAATGGTCGGTCACCATAGTCCTGCGCACAATACCTTTTGCGTGGTATATTTTCCTGCATAATGTCCTCGGACTATTCCCTCATGAGCCTCTGCTAAAATCCTAGGCCTCTCATGTTCTAAGACACATCTTCTCAGAATGTTGTCTACACGCATCTTCTATAGGTGTCCTGCAATCAATTGATAGTCTGCAACTCTGACTACTAGATTTTTCTTCTGTGTGGTGTCAAAATCTTGTGGCGCAATCCATGTACTTAAGTATTCAACAATGTCGACAAAATATTCCTTGACTACTTGGACTGAAAATAACTGTGCATCAAGGAAGTTGTCCTCTAAATTTGTAGGTTCCTTTCAATTGGTGATCCTCAACAAATGATCGGGTCCTACATTCAACTTCTCTGGTTTGACTATCACTTCAAAGTCAAATTCCTGAAACAACAGTAACCATCTACAGATTCTCCCCCCCACACTAGCTTGTTAACTAGGTATTTGAGGGTTGAATGGTCTGTAAACATTTTAAAGTGTTTCCCAAGTAAATAGTGTCTGAACTTTTGCAGTGCATATAACATTGGTAGGCCTTCTCTTTCTGTAGTATTGTAGTTCTTTTCTAGATCTGACCCTTTTTTTCTTGCAAATGCTATAGGATGGTATAATTATTTTGCTCTTGGATACGCCATAATAGCTCTAAGTGATATCGCTGAGGAATATGCATGCACATGAAATGTCTTTTCCCATTCTGGGAATACTAGTATAGGTGTTGTAACCATTTTTTCTTTTAGAGTGTCCAAACCTCACTGACAGTCCTCATTCCACTGGAATTTACTATCTTTCTTCAATAATTTCTCCATCAACACAATGATCTGTGCATACCCTTTTATGAATTTCCTTTAGTAGCATTTGTGTCCTAATGTTGCTCTCAACTGGCGTACTAATTTTGGTGGTGGTAAATTGACAATCACTGCAATCTTGGCAGGATCTACTACCAAGCCTTGTTTGCACACTATATGGCCTAATAGAATTCCAAATGGTGTCCCAAAAATTCACTTCTTGATATTCAATGAGATCTGACACTGCCTACATATTTCCAACATCATCCTTAACACTTCCACATGGTCTTTTAACAGACTATATATGGTCCAATCATAGAGATACACTTCTAAACTGATGGATGAATTATGATGCAGGAGCATCGCTCCATGTCAGCAATGTGCCAGCCAGCCAACACATCCAGCACACATTTAATGAATAAAGAGAGAGGTGCAGCCCTCTCAATTTTGAAATTTGAAATTTCAATAAATGTTGTAAGGATTTTAATGCTAGACCACACCTTTTTACAGGTAGTGGTTGAGGTTTCCTTTAATGGTTACCTGCAGCTAAGTCCAGATCAGTCAGGTCTACGACATCCATTTATGTAATGTAGTCATAGGAGTCGCTCTGTGATAGTGATATCTCAGAGACGGTGGTTGAGGATAAGCTCATGGGAGCCCTCATTCTATAATTAAGAAATTAGAGGTAGGGAGATAGGAGGAGAGACCAGAGCAGAGAGGTCTCGAGAGAGAGATGAGACTTTTTACAATCTAGCCTCTGTAAACACCTTCTATAGGCATTTCTGAATTAATAGAAGGGCATTTTTTCCTGCCATGAATTGTCTGTATGTGTTTACATGTTTTTATGTATTTCGTGTTTTAAATGCATAACTGGTAAAGTATTTCATAAGTTTCAATTTCTTCCCATCTTGGAGTTTTCGAGTGCAAGGAGTGCACATAGTCCGCAAGGTGTGCGTTGATAGAGGTGAGACAACCTCAGGAAATCTCAAGAGGGATAGCGCTAAACCTTCATCGGTAGAAGTGCAAGGAGTGCAAAGGAAGGAACTCTGTCTCAAGTTCAAGGAATACAGAACTACTGAAGGTTCTGTGGAAGATCTGTCAGGCGAGCATTGAGTAAATGCACAGGGTGCATTGAGGAGAACTTTCTTTCGAGTTTGGCGAGAAGATAGAATCACTGAGGATTATGGAGAACTCTGTCGCGAGGGCATTGAGTTGGTGCAAGTGTGCACAGAAGGAACTCTTTCGAGTTCTGAGAAAAGAGAAGTTTCGAAGAGAAGACACTCACAGGGTTGCTGAATACTCTGTAGGCTCTACAAGGTGTGCATCAAGTAGAAGAACGCCAAGAGGGCATGAGGCATTTCTTTCCAAGAAACGGCCTCGAATCTAAGTTATTTGTAATCTCAGGGGCACCAGGAGTGTGCGAGAGTGGACTTGCTCTAAGTCCATAAGCTCATAAGAGAAAGCACCAAAATAACGCGCATAGAGAAAACCTTTCGAGGTTTCTGAGTTGATAAAGCTCAGGAGGGAAAGCGTTTCTATAACACAGACGAGACCAAAAGGAATCGGGCTCACAAGAGGGAGAGTCGAAGGCCGAGACCTTCAAGAAATAGAAAATATTCTAAGTCAAAAAGCCAAGAAATCTACGAGGAAGAGCATAGCTACTATTGGATCGGGAAGAGGACGCCATATGGACCATTGGAGTCTACGCCCAGGAAACAGGAGAAGAGTGTGCAGGAGAATAGATCTGGACCATCAGATCTAGCGCAGAAGAGTCGATAGCCTTCGGATCTGGAAGAAGGTGCGCAAGGTTTAATCCTTGTAATAGCAGAAGGGAGAGGACTCGTCAAGTCCCGAAACCATCGAGACCGTCCATATCAGAGGACACATGTCAAGAGATCCACATTTCGGGGATTTGGACACCGGGATATCGAGAGTGAAGAGTCTCCCAAAGTCACGAAAGAGAGAATTGCGATCAAATCCTGACCGTCGATCAGGACGAGTGGGGACCATCGATCCAGTGGGGTCGAGGGTTTTTTCTGAGTTTTCAGCACTGGGGAAACAAGGAGAAGACCGGACCAAAATTGCAAAAGGAGAATTCGTGAAAGGAGTAGGATCATCCATCAAGGAGGACACGTGGCAAATGGTTGGCGTTTCGTAGAAATCGCCGAAAGGATCAGGACCATTCATCAAGGAGGACACGTGGCGAGTGGTCAAGGTTTCAGGAAAATCCTGAAAGAATGTGGGTCGTCGATCCAGTTGGATCGTGATCGTCAGTTCAAGAGGAATCTGGACCGTTGATCTCTCAAAGGGGATATTTCGGCATTCTGAGGTCCAGGAGTTCAAAGGACCAAGAACCATCTGCAGCCGGAATCACGAAATCGCGAATTCTGAAATCTCGAAAAGAGGACCATGGTCGCAAGTAGATTTCGGCATTCCAGTACCTGGGAGTTTGAAGGACTAAGAACCATCTACAGCTGGAATCGCGAAACCCCAAAAACATTCGAAGGAATAGCCCCAGGTCACAGGACCGATCGTATGAAAAGTGACTTAAGGGAGGAGATAAAGATCCATTAGGCCCTATTTTGGGTTTCAGCATTTCGAAGGACAAAGAACAGGGGGAATGCTTGCATCGCAATTCCCCGAATCGCGAAAAGTCGGTAGCGCTTTTTTGTTAAACCCTTTTCGGTGTTTTGGCGACCGGGAGTTGGAGGGACAAGGAGCCTAGGAGAGCTCACATGTAGGAGTCCAAAAACCTCGAAATGCAAAAGGTGTGTGTCAGTTCAGAACAGAGAAGAGCACTGAAAACTGAGCGCGGGCATAGGTTTTCTCAAGGCCCATGCCAGGGATTTAAAGGGACCTGTGGATTTGTTCAAGGGGTTCCAACAGGAGCCTGAAGAGATATTTTGTCTCAGAAGAAGAATGATCCAGAGACCCGGAGGTCGTAGAACCCTCTTGAGGTAGGGGGTCTGCATCAGGTGGTATCAGAGCCACTTTCTGTCTGTAGACTACGGGAAGAGGGAGGTAGAGTAGATAAATAAAATACTCTGATACACACCATCAAGTGGTATCAGAGCAGATTTTTGTCTGAATATTTCAGACAAAAGAGAAAGAGGAGATTCTTACTTTGTTCACAAACAAAGGAGGGACGGTGGGAGAAATTATGGTAACATCAAGTGGAATTAGAAGCAAAGATTCATCTATATACAACAGGTGAAAGAAGCAGGGTGTTAAATCTCTATGGTGATTGTTGCAAGGTGTGCAGCAAATGATAGACAGCCAGGCGAGCTGTAGAAGGACATGGAGATGCTCTCAGATGAAGAGTGATCCATACGCTTGCCAGGAGGGGAGGTGAAAGATGGAAATCTCTACTGAAGGCCATGAGTGTGGTGGAGGAGGAGACCACCAGCAGATGAGTAAAGAAGAGATTGACAAAGAGCTCACTGAGATAAGGGAAAGAATGGAACAGATGACATTGAATATGCAGTAGGAGGCAAAAGTACATTGGAGGTACAAATGGTCTCTGAACAGGAAAGCCAAATGGTCTGTTCAAAATTTGTTGGCTAGGAAACAACAAGAGTTGAAGAAGTGGTTGAGGTATGTTGAAAGCCTTAGTGACATAGAGTTGGTTTGCATCTGTGATCCATAAGTTGGAGAAACCCTCTGTAATGAGGAAGAGAGATCAGTTTCAAGTCTCATAAACTGCTAGGAAGGCAGAGATGAATTTTCCAATTGCCAGGTGAGAAATGAAATGAGATCATTGGAGGATCTCATAGACTATCAGGAGGACAACAGTGGAAATTCATATTTCCAGGAGGGCAATGGTATGAGATTAGCTGAAGATCTTGTAAACTACCAGGTGGGCAGAAGTGAACTTTCGAGTTTCCAGGTGGGCAATGGGAAGAGATCAGTAGAAGGTATTGCATATTGCCAAGGGAGTAGTGGTGAAAGTTCAGATTGCTAGGTGGGCAATGAGATGGGACCAATCGGTCTCATACACTGTCATATGGCAGTAGTAAATTCCCAGGATTCCAAGTGGGCAAGGGGAAAAATATGAGGCTATGTGAAAGTCTCATGAACTAAGAGGAGAGTTCTAATCAGCAAGGAGTGTTGACGAAGGAAGGTTATAAATACATTCTGATCATTGGTGGAATTGAATTATTCCTACCAAGCAGCCCAGTTGAGGCCAGAGTATGTGTTGCAGAAGCAACAATAGAAGAAGGACAACCAACAGTGACTGTCATAGAGGGAGAGAAGGAGAAGACACTAATGTTTTCCCCAACAAATGAGGAGCATGCAAATAAGATGCTCAATCCATGGGAGATGGAGTTAGAGATGTTGGAGGATTGAATGAACAATCTAGAGCCATTTTATGGTTGCCACGAGGAGACAGTCATGCAGATGTTATCAGAGGAAAATTCTGAGGAATCACTCAGAATTTTCATCTAGGAAGCTAAATAGATGATAACTGCAGTGTCAAGGCATGCAGCAGAAGATGAAGGATAATTCTGGTCTGAGGAGCAGCTGGAGGAAGCTGGAATTCAACCAGCACAAGGGGAAATGGCATAAGCTAATCTATTAGAGAAGGTGACTGAAAAGCAAGTCAGTCAAGAAAATAAGACTGCAGAGCTGAATTTTGCAGCAGGATGGCAAGTTGAGGCCATAGAGGAAAAAGATGGCATGGGAGATGTAGTTGGTCGACCCATTTGCAAGGAAGAAGTGCAGCTGAGAAGACTGCATACAAAGAGCCATCCACTGGAGCAGCTGGATCAGGTAATTGAAGAAATTAGAAGGTTGATGTTGAGTTCAGAAGCAGAGACTACCAGCAATGAGAAGCTGAGTAGAAGGGAGCCTGCAAGAGTAGCAGTAGTAGCAACAGCGAAGCAGAGGAGCAGATGGACAGCTCCAAGGGAAATTTTGGGATCCAGATGGATTTCAGCACTGGAGAAAAGGAGCTCATAATCAGGAGAACATGATTTTTCCATCTGAGGAGTATGATGCAGGAGCATCGCTCCATGTGAGCAGCGTGCTAGCCAGCCAGCACATCCAGCATGCATTTAATGGAGAAAGGGAGAGGCGCAACCCTCTCAATTTTGAAATTCGAAATTTCAATAAATGTTGTAAGGATTTTAATGCCATATCACGCCTTTGTACAGGTAATGGTTGAGGTTTCCTTTAATGGTTACCTGCAGCTAAGTCCAGATTAGTCAGTTCTGCGACATCCATTTATGTAATGTAGCTGTAGGAGCCACTCTGTGATAGAGATAGCTCAGAGACGGTGGTTGAGGATAAGCTCATGGGAGCCCTCATTCTGTAATTAAGAAATTAGAGGTAGGGATATAGGAGGAGAGACCAGAGAAGAGAGGTCTCGAGAGAGATCTGAGGCTTGTTACAATCCATCCTTTGTAAACACCTTGTATAGGCATTTCTGAATTAATAGAAGAGCAGTTTTTCCTGCCATGAATTGTTTATATGTGTTTACATGTTTTTATGCATTTCATGTTTTGAATGCATAATTGGTGAATTATTTCATAAGTTTCAATTTCTTCCTGTTTTGGAGTTTCCAAGTGCAAGGAGTGCACATAGTCCGCAAGGTGTGCATTGACAGAGGTGAGACAACCTCAGGATCTCAAGAGGGATAGCATTGAACCTTCATCAGTAGCAATGCAAGGAGTGCACAGGAAGGAACTCTGTCTCGATTTCAAGGAAGACAGAACTATTGAAGGTTCTATGGAAGCTCTGTCAGGCGGGCATTGAGAAAATGCATAGGGTGCAATGAGGAGAACTCTCTTTCGAGTTCGGCAAGAAGACAAAATCACTGAGGATTCTGGAGAACTCTGCCAGAAGGGCATTGAGTTGGTGCAAGTGTGCATAGAAGGAACTCTTTCGATTTTTGAGAAAAGAGAAGTGTCGAAGAGAAGACACTCACAGGGTTTTTGAATACTCTATAGGCTTTGCAAGGTGTGCATCGAGTAGAAGAACGCCAAGAGGGAGTGAGGCATTTCTTTCCAAGAAATGGCCTTGAATCTGACTTATTCGTAATCTCAGGAGCACCAAGAGTGTGCGAGAGTGGACTTGCTCTAAGTCCATAAGCTCAGAAGAGAAAGCGCCATAAGAACATGCACAGAGAAAACCTTTCGAGGTTTCTGAGTTGATAAAGCTTAGGAGGGGAAACGTTTCTATAATGCATACGAGACCTAAAGGAAATGGGCTCGCAAGAGGGAGAGTCGAAGTCCGAGACCTTAGAGACCTAGAAAATATTCTAAGTTGGAAAGCCAAGAAAGATCAGGAGGAAGAGAACAACTACCGTTGGATTGGGAAGAGGACGAGATCTGGACCGTTGGAGTCTACACCCAGGAAACAGGAGAAGAGTGAACAGGAGAATAGATCTAGACCTTCAGATCTAGCGCAAAAGAGCCGATAGCCTTCAGATCTGGAAGAAGGTGCACGAGGTTTAAGCATCGTAACAACAGAAGGGAGAGGACTCGTCAAGTCCTGAAAGCATCGGGACCGTCCACCTCAGAGGACGCGTGTCAAGAGATCCACATATCGGGGATTTGGACACCAGGAGATCAAGAGTAAAGAGTCTCCCAAAGTCGCGAAAGAGAGAATCACGATCATATCCTGACCGTTGATCAGGACGAGTGGGGACCGTCGATCCAGTGGGGTCGAGGGTTTTTTTAGATTTTTTGGCACTGGGGAAACAAGGAGAAGATTGGACCAAAATCACGAAAGGATTAGGACCATCCATCAAGGAGGACACATGGCAAATGGTCGGCATTTCGTAGAAATCACCAAAAGAATCTGGACCATTCATCAAGGAGGACACGTGGTGAGCTGTCAAGGTTTCAAGGAAATCCCGAAATAATGTGGGTCATCGATCCAGTTGGATCGTGATCATCGGTTCAAGAGGAATCTGGACCATTGATCTCTCAAGGGGGAGATTTCGGCATTTTCGGGTCTGAGAGTTCGAAGGACCAAGAACCGTCTGTAGCCGGAATCGCAAAATTGCTAATTCTGAAATCCCGAAAAGAGGACCGTGGTCGCAGGTAGATTTCGACATTCCAGGACACAGAAGTTTGAAGGACCAAGAACTGTCTGCAGCCGGAATCATGAAATCTCGAATCGCAAAACCCCCGAAAACATTCGGAGGAATAGCCCTAGGTCACAGGACCGGTCATATGAAAAGCGACTTAAGGGAGGAGCTAAAGAGATGTTAGGCCCTATTTCAGGTTTTGGCATTTCGAAGGACAGAGAATAGGGGGAACGCTTGCATCGCAATTCCCCGAATCACGAAAAGCCAGTAGCACTTTGTCGTTAAACCCTTTTCGGTGTTTCAGTGATTGGGAGTTGGAGGGACAAGGAGCCTGGGAGAGCTCGCATGCAAGAGTCTTGAAACCCTGAAATGCGAAAGGTGTGTGTCGGTTCAAAACAAAGAAGAGCACTGAAAACTGAGCGTGAGCACAGGTTTTATCAAGGCCTATGCCAGGGATTTAAGGGGACCTGTGGATTTTTTCAAGGGGTTCCAACAGGAGCCTGAAGAGCTATTTCGGCTCAGAAGAAGAACGATCCAGAGACTGGGAGGTCGTAGAACCCTGCTGAGGTAGGAGGTCTGCATCAAATTATTTGAATGCAGCTATGACTACTCTTGAGAATATTGTTGGTGCATTCTTCAGTCCAAAAGGGATGACTTTGTACTGGTCGGATCCCCATTCTGTGAAAAAAGTGGTCTTGTACCTGTCTTCTGGGGATATCTTAATCCGATGGTACCTTGAGAATCCATTTGTGAATGAGTATGCTTCTTGGCCTCCTACATTCTCTAATACCTCATCTGTGAAAGGGGTGGGAATAGGGTCATGTAGAAAATAATCATTCAACTTCCTCAGATCAACACATATCCTTATGCCTCCTTTCTTCTTCTCCTGGACTACCATAGGGCTTACCCATTCTGATTCTTTTACTGGTTCTATGATTCCAACTTCCAACATTCTGTCAATTTCTGCTTTTACTTTCTTCTTATATATTGGATTCAATTTATAAGGTATTTGTCTAATAGATCTAGCCTCAGGTTTTAGAGGTATCTTCATATATCCTAGCTCTCCTGCTATGCCTTTCATCTCTGTAAAGGTTGTTGGGAATAGATCATTGTACTCGCGCATATTAAACCCTAGATCTAGATCAGCGCAGTAATAACCAAGATATAATACTTCCATTCACTTAGCACATAACATTCACTCAGATCTAGCATTCATTCACATTATTAAGCACCAAGCTACTATATTAGATGCATTCAAAAAACAAAACTAAGCAAATAATGATATAAACAACATCAATAACATCGCACAAACACATCAACACATGATATACGTGGTTCACCCTAGTGTGGGGATACGTCCACCAATCTTCTTCTTCTTTATTAGTTTGCAGGCTTCTTACATTCTTCTTCTCTCATGCACAAAGCCATAGATCCAACTTTGTAAAGGACAGGAGATCTGCATGCACCTCGCCAGATCCTCCTTCCCCAAAAATAGGTCAATGCACAAAGACAACTAGCACAAAGCCTTACATAGTCAGTGAACAAAGCCTCTTATAATCTCTTGCACTAAGAAAACACTTACAATATGTGGTGCACATAGCCCACTACTAAATCTCGCACATAGACAACCTTTACATATCTTGCACGAAGCCAACTTAGACCGACTTCTCTCTAAGTCTTATCTTCTTATTTATACATTACAAAAAGAGCCTAAACATGGTTAAACCCATGGGACAACATCCTATACCCTTACATAAACCCTAAAAGCCCTAAAAATCCCACAAACTGGGCGAAATCCTGTGATCTCCGCTTCCCTTGGGTTCTTTGTCTTCGACCAGCCTGTCAAAGTCCCAAAAATGTTCAAACATGAACAGTGTTTCCTCAAAACCTGGTCAAGGGCCAACATGCCCCCAACACTCACCTGTGACTCGTCCTGAGTCACTCAGATCTGGGAAACTGTGCTTTGAAGGCCTCGAGCTTCCTCAACTTGTTGCTTCACCAAATCCTCCTGTTCAATGAACTCCTGGACTACTTGCTCAATGACAGGGTGTTCTAGGCGTTGTTCCACTATCAAAACCACTTGTTCCAACTGTGATCCTCATCCCTCGATCTCTTTGAAAAGTGTGTAGGCTTCATCCTGCACTAGCTAGAGTCTCTGGTTCACCTCCATAACTCTGCTCTGGATGGCAGTGACCTGTTGTTGGACTATGCACTACTCCTATGACCTTTTCATATTCTCCATTTTTCGTAAGCTGCTTTAGTTGTGCTTGCACATTCGACGCCTGCTGCTTCACCTCCTGGAGTTGTACCTCCAATCTCATTAGCTCCGGGTCTTCTACAAGGCGCTCATAGGTCTATGCACTCTGGTTATTAAGTTTCTTGCATTCTGCGACCAATGATCTAATTTTTTCTACTGCACTCCTGGCAGTTTCTTCCCTTTGATCTCATACTTCCTACGGAGTGTTAGGCACTTCTTGAAGTTCTAGCTCTGCTACCCTTGCTTGAAGTTGTTGAATAGCCTCAACGAGATTCCCCACTTGGTTCTTAGTTGTGTCTTCTTCCATTTATGCCAAGCCCGGCACAGAGTGAAGTGCTCTATTCATTACCTCTCTAATCCCAATATGCTCTGCGAGCAGATGGTATTTCTCTTTCTGGATTTTCTCTTTGTCCTCTTCAAACTTCACCCAGAGGTCATATTTCTCTTTCTACGCAACCTGAAGTTTCTCTAAGGCCTCCTCCTTTTCTTTCCTCAAGGCCTCTATGGCCTGCTCCTTTTCTTCCTGGACTCAATGAAAGTGAGCCTCTATCGCATCTGCTATCCTTCGCATCTAGGTGACCTTGTCCCCCAATTCTATATTTTCTGCTGAGGATGGCGCAGTAGACACTGTGCGGCTCGACTAGATAGCTTGATATATCCCCTTCAGCTCCGCCTCTATTCTGTCATACATAGTCTCTTTATTTTCTTCATGTAGCTGTAATAGATTGTCTGAAGCATCTTCTACAACTGCGATGATGAGGTCAACATCACCCACTGTGAGCATGTTCTGCGACTGACTTTTAGTGGCTCGTGATTTCTTCTGCGCTGAGGGTTTCTGCGAGGAACCCTTTCTTTTCTTTGACATCTCGACTTCTATAAGGGGATCCTTTGGCGGTGTTACTTCGCCATTGTATTTCTTGTATTCTTCCCCTTCCTCCTCTCGGTTTACTTCATCACCTCCTCCTCCTGCATGCGAATCAGACGTAGTTTCCTCCAATGCATTAACCTTCTCCTCACTGTCGATGTCCTGCACTTCCTCATTTTTATTCTTCTTCTTCCCGCTTCCCTGTCCATCATGTTCACCCGGGTGACTAATGGACTTCCAATTATATCAAGGTCAGAGAGCTCAGCATCCTCCACTGGTACAAGGAATTATGCAGGCCATTCCTTGGTTATCACCTCCATATCTTCCTCAGTCAATTTGTAGTACGACTGCAACTCCTCCTTGTTTTCGTCCCCGTGCACAGTGATATATATGAAGTGTCCGTATGTGCAGAACTTTGAGAGTGGTATGAAACTATGGAGTGTATTTGGCGTCATTATAGGGAAGGATTCAATGGCCCTCTTGAGCTGTAAGTAGTAGGTGTGGAACACCGCATTTGATTGCCACTGCTTTGCCATGTCGCTTGAATACAAAAAGGTTGTGAACCTTGCGACCAATGGTTCTCATGGCTCAACTTCAAGGAATGTCTCTCCCTCTGGCATCTCCCAAGCAACAAATGCTATTAATATCAACAACCAACTAAAATGGAACTCGTAACCTTGGTCCTAAGCTTCGCGGCAGTCCTTCTCCAAATCATTGACGGGGTAGCTCTCCCAGTTCATCTGCATCCCTTTGACACACTTCCCTACAAGGTCAACTACAAATCATGTTACTTACGTAGGGAGGTTCTTTCTTATGATCTTTCCTGCTATCAGCTGAAAATATAGGTGCACTACGCCATCCTGGATGGAGGCTACCTTGTAGCCTCATTTCCCTTTCTCCACATCGCCATATTCCTCCTTTATTTGCTACGCCAAGGAGCGATCAGACATCTTTCCTGGGTAGAATTTCTAAGGGTCTGGTCCCTACATGCTTAGTCTGGTGATCAGGTGGATCAATGTCGTATCCATAGTGATGCGCCTATCCAACCACATATACCCTGCATGGTAGCACGACAGGAGGAGGTTAATGCACACGTTAACCTCCTGATGTCTGTTGAAGTGTGGGATCTTCATGACATTCAAGATAGTTGACCTCGCGATCTCCTTAATACATGGTTGGGGTACTATCTTGGGCTTCTTCCCAATCATCTTCATCAGGTAGTGATGCAGTGCGAGCATCGCATAATTCTTCATTTCACCGAGGTTTAAATCACTTATATTAATCGTTGGGATAAGTCCCAACTGTGGTCCTACTGCTCATATCCCCATCGGTAGGTACGCAGTGATTATTATGTACTCAAAATATCTTGGGACACTATCACGACTAACTGCTCCAGCCAAGGGCGGGATCTAGTCGAGCAAGACCAGCGGGATTAACATTCACCAGATTGTTGTGGTTCTTAGTACTTTTCTCCTTCAGGGTTCGGGATGACCCAGATCGACATCCAGTCAAGGGGGATGCTTGCAATCCTCCTGTATATGAGGCCTGTACTCCTACAGACATAACCTTCTCAGCCATAACGTATATTAATATATTCTCCACAGACCTCTCTACTGCACTGCGTTCGCCCGACATACACACTCGTGCTCAAATACCTCAGGTAGGCAAACAGATAGGAAAGGAAATCAACTCAATGGCGAGGTCTAGACAGTACAACGTGGTAGGCATTCAATTATATTAGCTCAAATATATCAGTTTGGAAAAAGTGGTCCCGCTGAAACATTCGACAAAATAAATAAACAACGTCATAACGGATTCTTCCAACGGGTCGAAATGCCTTAATCCATCCATTATGGCGCAGTATCAACAGTCCAATGGTGATATTTCCGAAAATAACTACGTTTCTAACCATTTTGGAGCATCATTCTAACATTCATGATGCCTCCAATGGTCATGTAGCTTCGTCATGGCAAAGTGTCATTCTGCACTGTTCTGTTATTCCGGCGATGTTCAAGTTATGCAAGCCTGCCTTCTGCGAAGTCTTTTTTCGAACTCCCTGTAGTTTTTCCAATTTGTATTTCTTCTTACTGAGCTTTCTGGCCTTCTTTCCTGTGATCTGAGTCCCTAGATTCCTTTTCCATTTCTCATTCTTATCTTCCCTTAGCGTAGTAACTTCGCATTGTTGAGGGTAAGGTTCAAGTGTAATACCTCTTCTCTTACTATTTATGGGGTGGATGCTCTTTTCTCCTACTTGGGTAGGTTCTTTAAGTGTTCCTGCATTATTCTAACTTCAACAACTAATTCTATGGTCCTCTGTCGCTTTGACTTATCCTCTTGTTCTTCTATTAATCATGTTATTTTCCTAGCCATGAAATCCCTTAATTCTTTCTTTTTCTATTCTATAGCTTCCTCCTCTTCTTTCCTTCATATCTAATCTTTCTCAATCCAGGTTTTTCCTAACAAAAGTGCAAAAGGGGTGTTGTTCTCAACAAACTTAATGACTTCAAATTCCTCTTCAGATGATGCTCCATGCGCCATCATAGGTACATTAGTAACTCTTCCACATAGGGTTATCATATTTCCTTTAAACAATCCTATCCTTCCGAGTGAAGGAATCATAGCAGCCTTCCCCAAAATTTCCCAAGTACTTTTTGGCATAATATTCACAAGTGTTTCCTCATCTAAGACACAATCTATGTCGAAGTCTCCTATTCTGGTTTCGATGTAATTCTTTTCTTTTAAGGTCTCTGGTAAATTGACATCTCTGTGATCATTCAATGTTTCTTTTAGTTGTAACAACATAGATTCTGATTCGTTCTGGTCTTCTAACATATCCTTAGCCTCTTAAACTTCTTCATGGTTTTCTTCTCTCATGTTCATCTTTTCAACTTTAGAAATCATTCTAGGGAAATTCAAAACCTCATGGTCAATGAATTTATAACAAATACAAATAGGACCTATACTAGGGCATTCCTTAGCAAGATGTCTCGGTATTTTGCAGCTACAACATAATGTCAATCCTCTCTTTCTTTTAAACAATCCCCAACCTTTTCTGTATTGTGCACTGGGATCACAGTGATGGACCTACAATCTGCACAAATTCTTTCTAGGATCCTGCATCCACTTGTTAGTCCAAAAATTCTTTCTATGCATAGGAATAACATATCTTTCACTATTTCTATCAAACTTATTCAAATCAAATCTTCTTTCTTCTAGTTCTGCCCTAGTTTTCAGACTAGGACCAAATCTATCAAACATACCTAGATTCATACTTTCGGAGAAAAAATTTCCACGTATCTTACCTTTACCAGAGTAGAAATCTTTAAGACCTTACCTCTTTTATTCATATCAGACTTCTCTTTTAGAATAGAACTTCACAAGTCAATTAGAATATTGTGCACTATAGCGATAGATCTACGCATAGAGCTTTTATTTTCTTCAGTTCGCAGCAATCACAGTTTCATGTCTCGATAATGGAACCATTTGTTGGCATAGGGGCAGACCTAGGTTTCAGCGCTTCAACATCGCACCAACAAAACCCTAACTATCGGCCCTTTCGAAAACACCTACAAAGCATATGAAGTCTCACCCAAGGTAGAGGCAGGGGGGTTGCAGGACTCAAGTGTCTACAACCTAGCTAGGACACAGATCTATGATCACAATACTTAACTAAGCACTTAGCCAATAATATGCATTAGTTCTTAACTTTCATTCACATCGCATATTAAACCCTAGATCTAGATCAGTGCAGTAATAACCAAGATCTAATACTTTCATTCACTCAGATCTAGCATACATTCACATTATTAAGCACCAAGATCCTATATTAGATGCATTCATCAAACAACACTAAGAAAATAACCATATAAACAACATCAATAACATCGCACAAATCACATCAACATAGGATATACATGGTTCACCCCAGTGTGGGGCTACGTCCACCAATCTTCTTCTTCTTTATTAGTTTACAGGCTTCTTACATTATGATTCTCCTGTGCACAAATCCATAGAGCCAACTTCGCAAAGGACAGGATATCTGCGCACACCTTGACATATACTCCTTCCACAAAAATAGGTCAAGGAACAGAGCCAACTAACATGAAGCCTTACACAGTCGATGCACAAAGCCTCTTGCAGTATCTTTCACTAAGCCAACACTTACAGCATGTGGTGCACATTGCCCACTACTATCTCTCGCACATAGAAAACCTTTACATATCTTGCATGAAGCCAACTTAGATTGAATTCACTCTAAGTCCTATATTCTTATTTATACATTATAAAAAGGGCCTAAACATGGGTAAACCCATGGGCCGACATCCCATACCCTTACATAAGCCCTAAAAACCCCAAAAATCCCACAAAATGGGTGATATCCCATGATCTCCGCTTTGCCTAGGTGCTTCGTCTTTGACCAGCCTGTCGAAGTCCCAAAAATGGTCAAACATGACCAGTGTTTCCTCAAAACCTGGTCAAGAGCTAACATCAGTTCTACAAATATTTCTCCTTCTGATGGGTCTAGTGGTGCAACTGTTATCCACAAATTTGGTCATTGTGATGATGTCATGATGATGATATGATGATGGAAAATCAAGCTCTTTACCAAGAACACTTTCCTGAGAAAAGTTACAGTTGTCTTCTTCCAGAATTCACACTTTGAAGAATGTTCGTAGGCTACTTATATATTCACCTGCGAGAATGCCTATTTCTCGCAGGCTGCTTTAAGTTGGGGTGCAAAATTCTCGCACTGTACTCATTATTAGGGTGAAAACATGCTCTTAAAGGGGAAAAAGATAAGAATCTCGAACCTTCTAGAAGGGAATCTTCTAGAAGGGTGAGTTGGCTTTCGAGTGGTTATTCAAGTACTGGCATTCCAGATATCTTGGGATCATTCCCTATCCAAGTAACTAAACTATCTTCTCCTATATATTGAGGAGATTGATCATGGAAAGGGTTAAGTTGAGCAAGCAGAAAGTTAGCAAGAGATTGATTAGAGAATCAATGCAAGACTGTATGGACGACTGATACTACAGCAGCAAGAGACAACAGCAAGGTCATTACAAGTGGTTGATTTTCTTCATGGATGAGCAAGTGTGTGTGTCAGAGCTAGAAGCCATCGAAAGGAGACCTATGACATCAAGGCTCAAGTTGT
>SNQJ01S0016742.1:130447-167252 GCA_010110895.2 Picea sitchensis
CGGGATGAGAGCATTGGAGCGAAGCTTGGAACAACAGCTATCTAAGGAAAGCGTTCATAAGGTATGTCCATAACCCTTATCTCTTAGTTCATTCAATAGGCTAGATCTAGGGAAAGTGTAGTATTATGTCCTGTTTTGTTCTAGATACCAGGTGGATCTAGGGAGATCGGTTTGTGTCCGTACTCACGGATTTATCCTATAACAGCAACGACTTTGTATCTCCTTACTCGAATGTCATATTCCTTGTCTTCAAATTGACTATGGCCTAGTTGTCAAATTCCCAATCCAAGCCAAGCAATGTTGGATAAGGTGTTGTGCCATCCACTATTTATATCACTTTAAAATCGGCTTTAGTGTTCGCTCCATCCAAATCTACTATCACACCATTTCGCCTTCCAATTGGTAGAATTCTATGTTGATTTGCTAGTTTCAGCTGAATAGGTGAATATCCTAATGTGCGCTCTCCCATAAGTTTCCATGTGTTCTTGGGTGACACATTTACTTCGGAGCCTAAATCCAGTATAATATCTCCCATGTTGAAATATCCAATGTTGGAATTCAGTCTGAACTCTCTACTTGTCCCACTCCTTGTATGCAAGTGATTAACTATTTTCTGCTCTAGATTTCCCTCTACGTCTGTGTTACATATTTCTAACATATTTTGTAATATTTTAATAGATGATGGATCATTTAGTAGTTTAACATAGGATTGTAGAAAATCCTTTATGGTACTTACTTGTCCTAGGGGTTGTTCTCCATTAGTGTGATCCAGCGATGAAGGCATCTCGTACATTGGTACGTCCTAAATATGCTATGTAGTTGATGTAGATGCAATGTCTGGCTTCAAGAATTCTTGTCTGGATTGCTTGAATAGATCATTTTAGTTTTGTGCATCAAACTACTTCTATGGTTCAACATTATTCTTCACCCATTGGTGTTGTGTTGGATCTTAACTTACTGCGTCATCTCCTGTCTTAGCTCCTCTGCACGTAACTATGTTGATATTTCTTCCATCATCCCTTTCTTATGTAGAAATCCATTGAACATTCTGATTGTTCTTATTCCTCTTTTCCTGGATCTTCCCCAATAGTGTTAGACAGTCTTATGTGTCATGATTTGATGTGCAACATTGCATACATGTCACAAGTGGAAGTGGACATTCTCTTGCATAGTGTTCCGGTGGTTGATAGTTATGGAATACCACTGGTCCTCTGCCTCTTTCAAAGCCTATTCTACCCCATATCGTACCTCTTTAGCCAGCACAATCTCCTCGTGGGGAATTGTACTGAGGCACCTGATTATACTGTGTGTAATTATACTGTGGTTGTGTGGTATTGTACTGTAGTTGTGTAGTGTTATATTGTTGTGGTGCAGTGTTATATGGGGATGGTACTTGGTTAAAATGTGGTGCATCTTGGCCTGTCATCATTTCGACCTACACCCTATAGGTGTCTAACGTTCTTGCCCTCATCATCTCTATTGTCCTGCAATATTTTTTATCATGGACCAATGACTTGCAAAAGTTGCAATATGAACTCCTAGGCACTGTCTGGTATTTCTACATCATTGGACAATGATATGGATCATTCCCCTATGTATTACAGATCTCACACCATAGTCCTCCTAATGGAAAAGGATTTGGTAGTCATGTTTCCATGTACTGCACAAAAGTTGAGAATTCATTCTTGTGGTGTCCTTCTGTCCTATATGTGGTACACCAAACATCTTCCCTTTTTTCGTTACTCATGTTCTGGTTTAGTTGAAATGTTAAATTCTTCAGATACTCCTTCATCTCCTCTATTGTTGGATCTATATTTTGATATTGGTTCTCTTCTAGTTGTAAGGATACCTGTAGATCCTCTGCTTGAGTTTGAAACTTATATTATCTCAAAGGGTATTTCAAATGTGGTAGAAGAGAATTCACAAATATATGTCTATGTTGCATATCTATCATGACATACTTTATCTTTCCCTTCAATCATTTGAATCTCTGGTCAATCTCCTAGACATATTCCCCTGGTTTCTGTCTTATCTCTATCATCTCATTCATGTATTGATCCTCTGAATTAGGCTTCTGGAATTCATTTATCGACAGCTTCTTGATATACATAATCGTTCTTGTTGTTCCTAGTGGATTATTTGCAGCTAAGGTCATGTAGCAATCCAGTGTACAGTCTCTTAGTGTGATAGCTAACTGTGCAAGTTTTGTATCCTCATCTATGAACTGCTTTGCTTCCCAGATCTTTTCGCAGATGAACAAGTCCTTCTCAGGGTCCTCAGATGCCTCTCCCTTGAATTTTGGTAACCTGATGGTGGGATCATGTCCTACCATCCTGAATGATGAAATACTACCTCCGCGTGATGTATATACTTGACTAATGCTTCCCGAACTGGCTCCCCTAGTTGTTTCTCCCTATGTATATGTACTTCCTGCTATGTTTCTTCCACTGAAATTTGGTTTTCTAAATGATGTTGTTCTTTCTGGTGTATTGGTCACACATGGGTTTATGGGTTCCACACTAACACCGATATGGATAGGAGTTCTTCCTTCGGTTCCTACCCTTGGACCTATTGTATTCCTTTCATATGTTGTGCATAGGATTTCCTCAATCTTCTCCATAGCCCGAAGATTCTCTACCTTTTCTTCATCACTTGCCAATCCTTCCCTCACATCTATGGCGCTCTTCTTATTGTTCATATTGTGATGTTAGGGTGCTCCACTACTCGTTCTTCCAACTTTTTCCATGACCTCCTTGATCTAGTCTTCCTCCATCATGATTGGATCCAAGGCCTCCTCCTTCTTTCCTATATCCATCTCTTCCTCCATTTCTCCTTCTCTTATCAGTGCTTCCCCCCTTCCCCCATGCACGTAGGTAATTTTAGTTTTCTGATGCTATTGTCATTACACCTTTGTCATACAGTAAAATCTTGACGGAAGTATACAACGATATAATATACCTACCTCTAGTTCCCTTCAAGAACTCTTTCTCTGCTGCATTGTAAGACTTCGCGGTATCTACTGCAAATTCTGTGATAAATCCTGCAACAATGTTGTCTAACTAGAAATCTACTGTGCATGTAAATTTATTGTCAACTTGTTGTAACTGCACGATCTCCACCGAATTCCACTGTAGTTGTCTGATCTGATTTGTAGGTTGGTTGTCTTTCAACCTCAATATCCAATGCTGCAACACATGCAAGAAATCATAGAAAAATACTTCGTGCAAGTCGTTGAATATGTACTTGTCCAAATATTTATGCGGTGTTAACGTCGGGTTTCTGTTATCTTTCTACACAAATTCCAAATCCTTTTTTTTCAACCAGCTCTTGATCTCCACCTTCATTCGGTTCCACGATCTAAACATCCCCTTTTATATTCTCATTCTTTTAGTGTTTCCTTACCAGATCTGACATTCTTTTCATGATTCTTCAACAGATCTCATTCACTCAATCCCATTATGTTCCAACTGGCAACAGAACCATTTGTTGGTATTAAACTATTCTTACTACATTTCTTGGGTTGAACCAGGTTCATATCTACCATGGTTTCCAACAAAACCCCTTTAAAACTATCGGTCCCTCAGGTAAACTAGAAGGAAGAGCGGTACACAGGGTGCACTGTGCAGTCTCACCCGAGATAGTTCTATGGGTGGCAGCAACACTCAGGTGCTTGTAGCCTGGGAATGAGTGGGGATTTGATATTAAACTCTGTGATGTTCATTTTTTACTTTAACATTCATCTTATATTGAATACCTTGGCATTCTTATTCATGCATGTAAAATAGAAAATCTAACTAGTCATTCACGCATTTGTCTAACATCTAATCATTGAGAATAAAGGAAATACACAATATTCAATCACATAACACATGGTCTATCGTGGTTCACCCCTCCTGGGCTACGTTCACAAATATTTGGTTGCTCTTCTTTTTTATTATGGTGTTTCCAAAACTATAGCGTTGCACACATTACAAATCTCCATCAAACGGGTCAAGATCTATAATGAGGTAGACTAAATCACACCAGGCTCATCATCCTATGATCTAAACCCCAATATCTACCCTTTTTCCCCTCCTCATCTCAACAACTTACAAAAAAAATAGGATTTACATTCATTCTTGTCCTCTCTCATCAAGCCTGAGCATTAAGAAACAACAACTACTAAACAATGTTCGAACCTCAACCTAGACCTCCTAGGTACCTATTTATATGTGTTTTTGTCTTACCATCCATTACATATTCTTACCAAAACCATAACCCTATCATGGCTATGTCTTCTTTCATGCACGCCTCGCATGTTTTCCTCTTTTGCATGCACGTATGTCTTGCACGTGCTACTTTTCCTGCATGCGTGTCTGCCTTACACGTGTTGTTTTTCCTGCATGCATGTCTTCCTTACACGTGCTTATTTTCCTCAAAACTAGGCCTGCACCCAACATGTACCCACACTCATTTGAACAAGAGCTTGGCAGTGGCCTCTGATGTGATGCTCTTCTTGCAGGCAGCCAGAATCACCATTTTAGAAAAATGATCAACCACCACAAAAACATAATTATTTCCCTGCTTGGATGACGAAAGGCTCGACATGTAGTCCATAGAGATGGATTCCCAATTTATTTCAGGAGTAGGAATAGGGGTGTACATGCCTTGTTTCTTAATGGCCAGTTTGGAAATGGTGCAGTATATGATATACTTGCTAACATCATGTCGAAGTTTCGACCAATATAAATTTTGTTGCATCACTGCCACTATATTTTCTACGCCGAAGTGCCCTACCACCCGACTATAGTGGGATTCCCAAATCAAATTCACTCTCTCACATGATGGAACGCATAGATGACCCAAATGGCACATAACCTATCCTGCAGATGGAAATCAATGACAATTATGTTTGCGCCCAACATCTAGTAGGTGGCAGCGAAGTCAGAATCTCTCTCATACAGTTGGGGTCATCCGGTTGTCTCATGGCCACATGATTTTATGATCCAGGTGGATATCGATTTCCACCCTCCTTTTCCAACTTGGTCAAAATAATTTTCTGATAATTTTGGCAATTTACTATTTTTAGCAGTTTTTGACTTCCGAGGCCATTTTGAGGGCCTAAATGAAGGTTTTTCGTGTTCAAGATTCTCAATGATAGCCAACGGCTCTAATTGATCCCTAAAAATGAATCTCCTCAATGATACCTTTCCAATGGGCTATCATGCGCCTAAAACAAAGATCGTATGCAAAAGTTACAACCCCGGGAAGTTGATGTACTAACTTACCCAAATGGGGCCTACATGACTTTTGGCGCTTCA
Organism: Picea sitchensis; assembly: GCA_010110895.2. Lineage (NCBI taxonomy): Eukaryota > Viridiplantae > Streptophyta > Pinopsida > Pinales > Pinaceae > Picea > Picea sitchensis. The sequence continues at coordinate 135,748 of SNQJ01S0016742.1, forward strand.
TCTCCTAGGGTTAGGTTTTTGGATGTCTAGGGTTTTTGAAATTCTTGTTTATTGTAAAAATGCCTTCAGAGCCTCATTGTAATAATATTCTTGCAAATGAGCACAGCCGTCACATCTCTTCTCAAATATAAGCTGCCACCATTCTAACAAGCTTGTTTTCTACTGCATTTTATAGTTTCAACTTATTTCCTTATTGAAGAGAAAACCAGTTTTACTGTATCTCTGTTATTTTGTGTCAAGCATATTTTAATAATCTATCTTCATTTTGTTCTACTCATAAAATCTAGATCAATGGTATCAGAGCACTCTTCTCCTTGTTGTCTTAATGCATGTCCCCAATGAGGTCAGGCTACAAAGAATTGGGTCTCGAGCTTGTTTCTCTTGAGGAAAAAATCTCTTGCATACCCAAGTGACCTCTCATGGAAGGAGAAAAGAAAAATTACAAGATAGTATATCCTTTAAAAATTTTGCTTGAGGAAGCCCTCACGCAACAGAGGAACGAGATGATGGATAGTTTCACGCAAATGCTTCGGCAGCTACCAACAAGTGATGCATCTTCCTCGAGTGGAGACTCTGCCCCCTTCAAGGTAAAAATCAACTTCGATATTCCTATATTTGAAGGTCAGATAGACACAGATGTTGTAGACAAGTGGTTGAATCTACTAGAAGGGTATTTTTTTGTCCATAACTTTTTGAATAGAGAAAATATTACTTTTGCACTCCTCAAAGTCGTTCCCCATGTCAAAAATTGGTGGGAAACTTTTTGTGAGCAAAAGGAAATAGAGGAAACCTCATTATTTATAGTCACGGCCACCTGGGAATCCTTCAGGGATGTTATTAAGGAACAATACTACCCTTTCATAAGTTATGATGACTTGTATACCAAATGGACCACACTACGACAAGAAAGAGACCAAGTGTCAGAGTTCACAAATATATTCCATATCTTGCGCAGCAAGTTGGGTATAAATTATTCGGAGTGACATCTGGTGCTCAAGTATCGCACTGCTTTGCATAGATACATCCAGACTGAAATGGAATTTTTGGACATCTCATCCTTGGGAGCGACCTACTGATATTCCATCAAAATTGAGCAGAAGCTCAAACAAAAGACACGACAATTTGGGCCTGGGAGCCCCTCACAGAAAAAGCCAAGAAGGGGTGGCCCCAACCCACAAAACAAAGGACAGAGAAAATATGGATAGTATCAAAGAAACTAGTCCAAGCCACAAGCAAGAAGGACACTGGAAAGACAAAGAAAGATATCAGGAAGTGGTGTGACTTCCATAAGAGCCCTTGGTATAACATTGTTGTCTACCACTCAAAGCAGTTGTTGGTGGCCAAATTGAAAGCCTCTGAATCAGATGCGGGTTCTGACTCTAAGTTAGAACCAGAAAGGGGAAGATGTATCATTGACATGGAACCCAGTCCCACCGTTGCTACCACCAAGATCCATCCTCGTGAACCAGATGAGCCAGAAGAAGGTAAGCACCTCTTCCATTCAAATATGTGGGTAAGAGGCACCCCGTCGCACTTCATCGTTGATAGCGGTAGCTAGAAGAAACTCATCTCAACAAAGTTCATCAAGCAGTAGTCCTTACCAAGAATGTCTCACCCACAACCCTACACCATTGGATGGCTCTGCCAAGAAAGCAATCTCCACATCATCCAACAGTGTCGATTGTCGTACAACATCAAGCCCTTCAAAGAAGAGGTATTATGTGATGTAGCTCCTCTCAAAGTTTGTATGTTATTTTGGGCCAACCTTATTTATGGAAACGTCATGTTGTATATGAGTCTAGGCCTCGTAGTGTTATTATTACTTTGAATAGGAAATTGTACAGGATACCTGAGGCAATCCCTCCTAGTTCTATTTCCTTGATCTCTACCAAGCAATGCAGAAAGGTCATCTCTCAGACCGAAAAATTCGTCTTCTTTGTGATTCATTCTCAGAGTGAGAAAAAGATCACAGCCACATCCAGGGCCTTCACGACCAACCTCTCCACACAACAAAAGCAAGTGGATAAGGTCATGGAAGAATACTCATATATCTTCTCCTCTCATACCGGGGTACCTCTGCACTGCTAGGTCAAGCATCCCATCGATCTGACCCCAGGCGCACCACTACCCAATGAGCCAGTCTACCGTTGCTCTCTGTTAGAAAATGAGGATATCAAGAGGTAGATCCAAGAACTACTCCACAAGGGGAAAATACGTCCCGGATCATCACCTTGTGGGAGCCCAATCGTGTTGGTGCTGAAGAAAGACGGGACCTGGTGACTCTACATTGATTACCGGACCCTGAATAAAATCACAGTCTGAAACCGGTACCCAATTCCTCAAATCAATGACCTTCTTGATCATCTCACGGGGGCCAAATACTTCAATAAGATTGATCTGAAGTCTGGCGACCACCAAGTCACAATAGAACAGAAAAATGTATGGAATACCGCCTTCAAGTCAAAAGAAGGTCTTTTTGAATGGTTGGTCATGCCCTTTGGTTTGAAAAATGCTCCAACAACTTTTAAGAGGATGATGGACGATATTCTACAACATTTCACCAATACTTTTGTAGTGGTGTATTTGGATGACATCCTCATCTACATCAAGACTTGGGCAGAACACTTGCATCATATTCAGTAGGTTCTGCACACCCTGCTGTAGCAAAAACTATATGCAAACTTGGAAAAATGATCCTTCGGCATGGATAGGGTCCATTACTTAGGATACATTGTTGATCGACATGGTTTGCATGTGGATCCATTCAAGATCCAGGTCATCCGTGACTAGCCAGCCCCAACCACACTCATTGAACTTCGGATCTTCTTGGACCTCAATAATTTCTATCGTAGGTTCATGTTGAGATTCTCTCATGTTGCATGGGCCCTCAGCCAAGTAACCAGGGGTGGCAGTAAGGAAAAATTTATATAGGACCTATCCCAACAACAAGCCTTCGATGAATTGAAGAATCATTTGTGCTCATCTTTAGTACTTTCATTACCGGACCTGCAACATCCCTTTGAGATCTATAGAAATGATTTAGACTATGTTGTGGGCATCGTTCTCACTGAACATAGCCACCCCGTGGCATATCATAGTGAGACACTATCAGATGTTGTTCATAAGTACCCTACTTATGAAAAATAAATGTACTCCATTGTGCAATCATGCTTCTAGTGGAGACATTACATTCTTGGGAAGGAGACAATCATCCACACTAATCACAAGCCACTACAGTTCATGCAGACCCAAGGAAAATGGTAGAATGACCACCATCAGAAGTGGTCCACATACTTACAACAGTTCCACCTCAACATCAAGTATAAAACAAGAAGTACCAACCGAGTTGTTGTTTTCCTCAGCCGACCTCCAGTCATGACACTCACCACAGTGCTAGACTCTTGCACCCACAAGATCTCTGAATGGCCCCACCTCTATGAGACAAACCATGACTTCTCCACCACTTACCAAATGTTGGGCACCAACTCAGTGGTCGCTAATTTTCATATTCAAGAAGGGTTGTTGTGTCATCTAGGACATCTTTGTGTTCCATCAAGCTAGCGCACGAGGATTATTTGGGAAGCTCACTACAGTCGGGTGGCAGGACACTTTGGCGTAAAAAAGATAGTGACAGTTTTGCAGAAACATTTCTACTGGCCAAAACTTCGACAAGATGTCGGCAAGTATATCAAGTCCTACACCTCCTGTGTTATTTCCAAACTAACCACTAAGAAACATGTAATGTATACCCCTCTTCCTACTCTTGACAGGCCGTGGGAATCGATCTCAATGGACTACATGTCGGGCCTCCTGTCCACCAAGAGGGGAAATGAATGTGTCTTTGTGGTTGTTGATCTCTTTTCCAAGATGGTGATTCTAGTCGCCTGTAAGAAGAACATCACATCAAAATCCACTGCTAAGATCTTCTTTGAACGAGTATGGGTACATTTTGGGATCACACAAACCATTATCTCAGAACGTGATAGTTGGTTCCTCAGCACATTCTGGTCAAGCCTCTGGTCACTGATAGATACCAAGCTCACCAAATCCACTTCCTTCCATCGCCATATAGATGGCCAAACTGAGGTCATCAATCGGATGATCGTACATATCCCACGCATGTACAATTCAAAAAAAACTCGCACATGGGATGATAGTTTTCCCTATGTACAACATAGCTACAACTGAACCCTACATACCTAAATTAGACACAGCCCCTTTCAGGTGTGGTTGGGATCTCAACCATTGGGCCCCATGGATGTTGCACTACCCCTAGTGACCACCTCGGCAAAATCATCCACTGCTCTACTAGAAGTTGAGAAATCCACCCAGTTCATTGAGCGGGTCCAGCACATCCACCAACAAGTTCAGGATATTCTACATAATTCTAATGCCAAGTACAAGAAAATCCATGATCAACATCGGGTGCCACATAATTTTTAGGTGGGAGCCAAAGTTTGGTTTCACTTGTAGAAAGAATACCTTACAGTGCCCCATAGGAAGCTTCACCCACTCTGTTATGGGTCGTATACCATCACCAAGGTTGTGGGTGTCAATGATTTTGAGCTCAACATTCCCCCTTTCCTTGGCCTGCACCCAGTCTTCAACGTGGCTTTCCTTCAGCCATATTTCCCACCATTATTGGACACCTCAAAGATAGCAGAGCATTTGACACCAAAAGATATCAACCCTGACTATATGCAACAAGAATCCAATGATCATATTTTGGACACACATATCAAGAGAACTCGACAACAAAGGATCCATCTTTATCGAGTCGTCAATGCAGGGCAACTTCTGCACCAAGGCAAGTGGCTCACCCGGGGCCAGATTCAACAGAAATTTCCTCATCTGATGGGGGAACTCAATGTAATGGATACCATTGATTCCTAATGAGGGAGGATTTATCCAAGTGGATATTGATTTCCACCCACCTTTTCCAGCTCGCTCAAAACAATTTTCTGGCAATTTGGTAATTTACTATTTTTAGCAGTTTTTAACCTCCGAGGCCATTTTGAGGGCCTAAATGAAAGTTTTTTCGGGATCAAGATTCTCAATTATATCTGAAGGCTCTAATTGAGCCCCAAAAATGAATATCCTCGATGATACCTTTCCAATGGGATATTGTGTGCCTAAAACGGAGATCGTGTGCAAAAGTTACAACCCCGAGAAGTTGATGTACTAACTTTGCCAAACGGGGCCCACATGAATTTTGGCACTTCATCTCATAGGGTTAGGTTTTTGGATGTATATGGTTTTTGACATTCCTTTTTATTGTAAAAATTCCTTTAGAGCCTCATTGTAATCATTTTCTTGCGAATGAGCGCAGTCGTCACATCTCTTCTCAGAGATAAGCCGCCACCATTCCAGCAAGCTTGTTTTCCGTTGCATTTTACAATTTCATATAATTTCCTTATTGAATAGAAAACCAATTTACTATATCTCTGTTATTATGTGTTAAGCATATTTTAATAATATGTATTCATTTCATTCTTCTCATAAAATTTTGATCAGTTTAGCACCGTGGTGAGTGATGCAACTGGCGAGCGGCTGAGGAAATTAGCGACATGGTTGGTGCTTCATGTCTTATACTTGATGTTGACATGGAACTGCTACAAATATGTGGATCACTTCATATGGCGATCATTCTACAATTTTCCTTGTGTCTGCATGAACTGCAATGGATTATGATCGGTGTGGATGACTATCTCCTTCACAAGAATGTAATGCCTCCATTGGCAGCGGGATTTCACAATGGATTACATCTCTTTGCCAAGTAGGGTTCTTACAGATGACATCTGATAGTGTCTCACTATGATAGGCCACTAGGTGTCCATGCTAAGTGAGAATTGTGCCCACAACATAGTCTGAAGCATCTATCTTGAACTCAAAGGGATGTTGTAGGTTAGCTAATGAGAGCATTGGGGTTGAGCACAAGCGCTGCTTCAAATCATAGAACACTTGTTATTGTGATAGGCCCCACACGAGCCTTTCCTTACCACCACCCATGGTTACTTGGCTGAGGGCCCATGCAATATGGTATAATCCCAACACAAACCTGCGATAGAAATTGGCAATGCCTAAAAAGCTTCAAAGCTCAGTGAGTGTGGTTGGGGGTTGCCAGTCATGAATGACCTAGATATTGGATCGATCCACATGCACCCCATTCTCATCAATAATGTATCCTAGGTAATGGACCTTGTCCATGTCGAAGGAGCATTTTTCCAAATTTTCATATAGCTTGTGTTGTCGCAAAGTGTGCAGAACTTATTGAATATGTTGTAGGAGTTCTGCCTAATTCTTGTTGTAGATGAGGATGTCATCCAAATACACCACAACAAAATAATTGGTGAAAGTCTACAAAATATCGTCCATCATTCTCATGAAAGTTGTTGGGGAATTTTTCAAACCAAAGGGCATGACCAACCATTCAAAGATACCTTCTTTGACTTGAAGGTAGTTTTCCATACATATGTCTACTCTAATGGGACCTGATGGTAGCCAGACTTCATATCCATCAGTAGTCAATGCAAAGTCACCAGGTCATGTCTTTCTTCTGCACAAGCATGATTGGGAGTCCACACAATGGTGACATGGGTTGGATGTGCCCCTTTTGGATCAGTTCTTAGATATGATGGTTGATCTCCTTGTTTTCTAACAGAGAGCGGCGATAGACTGGCCCATTGGGTAGTAGTGTGTAGGGGGTTAGATTGATTGAATTTTTTACCTGATAGTGTAGAGGTACACCAGTGGGTGAGGAGAATATGTCTTTGTATTCTTCCATGACCTTATCCACTTGATTCTGTTGTGCAGAGAGATCAGTCGCGGAGGCCATGGATGTGGCAGCAACCTTCTGCTCACTTTGAGATAAAATAATGAAAGAGACAAACTTATCGGTTTGAGAGATGACCTTCATGCATTGTTTGGAATATATCAAGGAAATGGAAGTAGGTGGGACTACCTCGGGTATCTTGTGAGGCCTAGACTCATATATAGAATGATGTTTCCATAAATAAGGTTGGCCCAAAATAACATCACAAACTTCAAGGGGAGAAAGATCACACAATACCTCATCTTTGAAGGGCTTGATGTCCTATAACAGGCGACAGTGTTGGCTGACGCAAAGATCGCTTCCTTACCGGAGCCATCCAATGGTGTATGGTTGCGGGTGTGTCATTGTCGCCAGGGCTAGCCACTTGATGACCTTCGGTGAGATGAGTTTCTTCTGGCTACTGCTATCAACGATGAAGTGAAGTGGAGTACCCTTCGCCCACATATGTGAATGAAATAGGTGCTCGACTTCCTCTGGCTCGTCTGGTTCACCGAGATGGATCTTGGTGGTAGAAATGGTGGCACTGGGTTCAATGTCAATAATATGTCTCCCCTTTTTTTGTTCTGACTCTAAGTCAGAACCCACATATGATTCATAGGCTTTCACCTCAGCCACCAATTACTTCTTTGAGTGACAATCAATAGTGCTATACCAGGGGCTCTTATGGAAGTTGCACCACTTCCTAATGTCTTTCTTCATCTTTCCATTATCCTTCTTTGTTTGCGACTTAGACTGGTGGTCCTAAGGTTGTCCATCTTTGCTCTGCCCTTAGTTATGCAAGTTGGGGCTGCCTTTTCTCTGCTTCTACTATGAGGGGTTCCCAGACCCAAATTGTCATTTCTTTTGTTTAAGCTTCTACTCGATTTTGACAACATATCGATAGGCCATTCCCAAGACCGAGATGTCCAGAAACTCCATTTATGTCTGGATGTATCTATGTATATTTTTGTGTTATTTGAGCACTATATGTTTCTTAGAATATTTGATACCTAGCTTGGTGCACAAGGTATGGTAGATATTTTTGAACTCTAGCACTGTATGGTCCCTTTCATGTCGTAGTGTGGTCCATCTTGTATACAGGTCATCATAACTTCCAACAAGGTAGTATTGTTCATTAATGGCATCCTTGAACGACTCCTAGGTGAGTAAGAATATAAATAATTAGGGTTCCTATGTTGCCTTTTTCTCATAGAAAGTCTCCCACCAATATTTGATATGGGGGATGGATTTGAGGAGAAGAAATGTAATATTTTCTCTATTGGAAAATTTATGGATAGAAAAATACCATTCTAGTAGATTCAACCATTTGTCTACAACATCTGCATCTATATGACCTTCAAATATAGGAATATAAAATTTGATATCTACCTTGAAGGAGGTGACACCTCCGCTCAAGGAAGATGTGTCACATGTTGGTAGTCGTCGAAGGATTTGCGCAAAACTATCCATCATCTTGTTCCTCTGTTGTGCGAGGGATTCCTCGAGCAACAGTTTGAAAGGATCTCTTATCCGATCGTCTTTATTTTATCCCACCATGGAAGTTCACTTGGCCGTGAGAGATCTATTTTCCTCAAGTGAAACAAGCTTGAGACCCAACTCTTTGTACCCTAACCTCATCGGGGACATGCACTAAGAACGACAAGGAGCAGATCGCTCTGATACCACTGATATGGATTTTATGAGAAGAATGAAATGAATACAGATATATATTATTAAAACATAGATACAATAAAACTTGGCTTCTATTAAATAAGAAATATGTTTAAACTGAAAAATGCAGACTAAAACAAGCTTGCTAGAATGGTGGTGGCTTATCTCTAAGAAGAGATGTGACGATTGCGCTCATTCCCAAGAAGATGAGTACAATGAAACTCCAAAGGACATTTTACATCAAACATGAATGCCAAAACCCTAGACATCCAAAAACCTAACCCTAGGAGATGAGGCGCCAAAAGTCATGTGGGCCCCGTTGGGGTAAGTTGGTACATCAACTTCCTGGGGTCGTAACTTTTGCATACGATCAACATTTTATGCACACGATAGCCCGTTGGAAAGGTATATCCAAGTAATACACATTATGCCATCACGTTGAAACTTCATCTATAGTGTGACTGTGGTGGGCCCAAAAAACATTGTTTAGGGCCTCAAAACGGCCCCAGAAGTTTAGGACCCGAAAAACTAGAAAACAATTTCAAAGATGAAAACTTAAACTACCATGATGAAATCTACATGTGATCCAGTTGGAATAGGTGGGTGGCCACTAATATCCACCTGTATTAGGAAACCTCCAGCAGAGAAGCTCTCTATTACAATAATTCTCAAGACAAGTTATCCAATACCTCCTACTATTATTTATACTAATTATATCTTCTTAGGAAAATTCTAGAGGAAGATATTTCTAGAAGTGGAAGCTTCTATTAGGTATTCTTACATTGACTTATTCTCATTTATTTAATAGGACTTATTAACTAATGTCGGCCTTTATTACATAGAAAATATATCATACTAACTAAAGACCCACAAAGAGGGGTTAGGATCAGATCCTTAATTGTACTAAGTTGTAGTCAACTAACCAAAAGTTTTTCTAGGTCATACTCTAAGACCTAAAAGGTGGTTTCAACCCTTAATTATCCTTCCACATGCATCCTTACCCAATCTCTAGAGATCCATTGAACCACTACTTCCCTAGGGAACAACCTAGTCAATGATGTCACGTCTAGCACGACACCTTGTTGTCGTATCTTTTTAGCATGTTGGTTATCCTTTCTCAGTCACTTTATCTTTAAGACACAATGTTACTTATAACTTCAACCTCAACTTAACCAACCAACATTGTAGGTCTTACAATTGACACTTTTCATGATCCACTTTGTTGATGATGCTTTTTGTCAACAGGGCTTAGCCGATAGAGCGTTGCCAGGCTCCCTCTCCAGTCGCACTACTTGCGCAGGTTTCACTTACTCTCATTAAATGATGGTGCATTGTTCTTATTGAAATTACTGTGACACTTGAATTACTACTAAAAAGAGCATGTTACTCACTCATCGCATTATTCACATCGTCTTAATTCACCAATGACACACATGTCCAAAGACTCTGATATCACCATTGTTGATCTATGTGCCTGCCTTATTCGCACTCGCTTGTGCAAAGTCTCACATGCTCTGGTTGAATTGTTGCTACACATTTAAACAATAATGTTAGCTATCAAAAATGATGGTCATCGATTACTTTTGAAGTCACACGGGTTACAGACTCTGAGATGGACATAGGTACATTTGGAAAATATGATATGGTACTTGATAAAGTTGTGGAGGCTTTTGAATTATTGCAAATCTGGATCCCATTTCTTATACATCTCCTCAATTTATCATCCTATGCCTCACTTTATTACCATGACCTTTATTTAATAAAAAAAGAGTGAATCAATTATTAAGGTCTATAAAACCATCACACTACTTACACTACTTCCTTGCATGACCCACTTTTCAGAATATATCCCATTCATCTTCCAACATTTAATTATGACATTAAGATAGTACCAATATACCTTTTGGTTATGATTTAAATATTTCTTCATGCCAAACCCAAAGACATGTTATTATACCCACCATACCACTCCATATGTTTACGTGTCTCACTCTTCAATTATTTTTTGACCCACTCTCCATTTTTTCCACTTAAAGTTTATACCTTCGTTTGAAATTATAACTTTAGCCTCTCTGAATTCCATATCAAAAGTGAAAATTATATTATTATCCCTCCCATGTTTTTTTATCACTTATTGTTAGGCGGAGGGGGGTCCCTTTTCCCACAAACAAGGGGGTCTCATACACCAATTTAGTGTGGCTTGATCGTGACCTTAAAAATAGATTATTATTATTATTATTATATAAAAGAGAGTAGTTGTTGTGCTAAATGGATGGCAACATATCTTGTTACGAAGAATATCTTTATCAGAAAGTAGAATGCGTTGTCATGTAGCACATAAGTATACGCTAAATATATAAGGGTTATAAAGATGATGCAAGATGGAAGATATATTGTATGAGATTTGAGTTCACGACTAAGTACGCAGCAGAATAAAACGACAGAGGAGTGCAAAGCATGTAAAGTTGTCACAACTAATCATTATATTCAGATATTCCACACCTGCATCAATGACAAGATGAGATGATTGTAGTTCATCTCCTTTCAATCATTTTTAAAGAAATTTCTTGAAGCAACCCAAATCATTACTACTGGGGTGCAGTTCCAAACGCAAGTCATACTCTGACTGTTATTAACACAACGAAATTTGACAATATAGATGGACAAACACCAACACCATATTGTTAACATAATTTTCTTTGTTATTTCAACAACCAATGCACCAAAATCTGGAGACTGCAAGTGATTTTATGTTAGTAAATGAACAGAAGACGAGTACCTCCCCAAGGAATCGATCGTTGGTTCAATAATGTTAAATTTTATATTTCTATGTGCCTATTCAGGTGACAGGCGCGGATTCTGTGGCGATCATAACACCTTCAATCTTTAGTTGTATATATACCTATTCTCTAGTTGATAGGGAAGTAAAATTTTAAAATCGGTAGCAAGGTTTCCGCCTAGTGGTGTAAATCGGAATTGATGTTGTGTGATAAGGATTTATCCTTATTGTTCATGTTGTGGGGAGCTCAATTGACACCTGTAAAACCTTTCAGAGATTCACGTTGAGACAACGTTGCATGGCAACTCTTCTTGCTAGAAAAATCAATTAAAATATAGGTGTCAGGCTACAATCCAAATGGAGAATAATCATAACACAAGGAATGACCCAGGGATAACTTATATATATATATATATATATAGTTTAAAAATGTGTTAAATAAGTCATAGACAGTTCAATTTCAGTTACAAAACCATCTTCTAGAGGGGACAGATTCTACAGGAGTCTTAGAAAGACAAAGAATTTCTGAAGGATATGTGATCTTAGAAAGAAGTTTGTTGTGATTGTTGTGAGAGATTTTTCATTACATTCTTCCATTACTTCTTCAACAATGATTGATGAAATCGTTGGTAGCAGGTGGTCTTGCGAAACAACGAAGAGGATAAGCGAGGATGAGGTTGTTGGCCTTCATGAGGTAAATATTTACTTATTTAGTTTGTTGTAATAAAGCTTGATTTAATTTAGCGCTAATTAGTTTTACTATGCAGGTTCTCTCCTTGTGATTCGCCATCATGGCTCTATTCCTTCTTGGCTCAGCTCTCTTTTTCTTCTTCATGCTTAGTAGTTTTATTTTGCGTTGCGTCTAAAAGGGCTAAAGACCATATACTTGGCCCTCGTCTATGCAGAGACTTGAATATTTTGATGATTTATGATGTTGTATGAGAACTTTTTCAATGGAAATCAACTCTTAGTCACTCTGTATATCTCACTGATTTTTCTTTAAATTCCTTAGTTTTCTTCATCTTTATTTTACTTTTTGATTTCAAGATATAAATAAGAATTTATATAAATCCTTAAAAGACAAATTAATTGTATTTACACTGTAAACAATCATGTTTATAAAGATTATTTACTATCTAACTAGTGTACATAAACTTGGTTTATTTGTTTTTAATTTTATTGTTTTTACCGCCTAAATTTTAGAAAGGGAAATGAACAAAACTTTAAAAAGGGAAATGAACAAATTCATAAATAAATGTGTTTGACTTATTAGATTTTTTTATGTATATAAACCCTTTTGTTTTTTTTATTATGCCCTAACTTTTAAATGAAAATCATAAATCAAATAAAATTAAATATTGCTAGTGTAGTGTTATATAATAAGTTTTTTTTTTACTTTAAATCTAACATAAGGTTTTATCTTTTTTATCTTTTAGATTGACTTTGCTTTAAATTATTTTTGCTAAAACAAAACAAAACCATGTATTTTACTTTTATCATTACATCTCCTTTTTAATTTTAATTTTATTATTCCAATTGTATAAATCCTCACATAGATATGATCAAATTGTAAATAGCATAAAATCATAAATCAAATAAAAATTAAATATTGCTAAAAGAAAAATTACATGACAAAGGGATCTATGCTTGGATTATAGGTTAGGATAAAATTAACTTAGAGTTCAATGCACACTCTTTTCTGGGGCTTTAAGCCTAGAGTGATATTCTCATTTCTTCTCGCTTAGCCTCGCGGGAGGTTAAAAATGTTGATGCTTGAAACTCACTAGTCTTTTGGCATCAACATTTTTTTTGGCAACCATTCAATAGTTCGTTCTTAGTTTTTGTTTTAGTTCTTTCAATTTTTCTTTTTCCCTTCCTAGATTTCAATGTCCCAACCAATCGGAAGTGTGTTTAGTAGTTGTGACCCTTCGGTTTCAGCTACTGACCCTGGGAAAGTCATTCGCAAGTATGTCTTGTTTGGGTTTGAAGAAGACCTAAACAATTCTCCTTGGTTTGTTCCCATTCCCTTGAAGTTCGCTCACCCGGTAAACCCTTTACCTCACAAATTCAAAAATCATTTGCCTCTCTTCCATGGTGATGGAACTATTACGGTGACTGAACATCTTCGTGCGTTTTTGAATTCATGTGCCATTCTCGGAGTAAATAACAATGATAGTTGCATGTTGTTGTTTATGAATTCCCTTCAAGGTAATTTCGCCTCTCTATTTTCCAGCCTTCCTGATGGATGCATCTCTACCTGGTTTAAGTTGTCCCACTGGTTTACTTCTACTTTTGGGCCTTTGGATAATCCTTATGAGCATCTTAAGAGGTTTAATCAATTACGCATGAAGGATAATGAGAGAATTCTTACTTTCAATATTCAATTTATCAAGTTGTATAATCTAATTCCTACTCCCATTCGCCCTACCAACTTGGTGGCTTTGTTGCATTACTATGAACTTTTCCCCCCTCTTTACCGATGGCGATTGGAAGAAAAGAATGTTCAAAACCTAGAGTTATCCCTATCTACTTGCCTCAACTTCGAAGAAAAAAACTGTAGAACATGTTACTCCTTTGGTGTTTATGATTCAAAAAAGGAGTTGTCTTCTTTAATCCCCATCATTAAGACCTTGCAAGATCACATGTCCTTCCTCAAGTCTAAATCTTCAAATCATATTGGGAGTATCTCTTGGGAGCCCTCTCTCTTAGAGACTAATCATCATGAATCAAATACTTTTGGTCTAGAGCTTGAATGTGACGAGGACCACGATTATATCATGATGCTTAATGACCAACCCACCTCTCACACCCTTCTTAAACCTCGTACCCAAAATCACCTTTCATCTCAAGCTTCTTATCTACACACATACAATGGAAATGTTGATTACGCAAATGAAGAAATCAATTCTAATTATGTCAAACCAATTTACCATACATTTGTATTCAACGATGATGCTAATGAATGGTTAAATGATGTAGACCAGTATGACTTTAATGGTGCATGCAACAAATTCTTTTCTAAAGACATATATGAGTTCAATCAAGATCTTAATTTGTATAAAAATTTCTCTAATCCTTTGTTCCAATCAAAATAGGATAAAGAACTTGGCACTATTGAGCATGTCCTTCCTTGGTGCAATTTTTATTTTGCCGATACTAACTATTGTAGGGGCATTTCGATGTGTTTTAATCCATGTTATGAATCCTCTTTGCGTCATGACAACCTTGTTCCTGAGAGAAGGGGCCCCATAGGTGATATTAATTCATTTGATGACACCAAATTGTCTGTTGAAAACATGGATCATCCCTTTAAGGTACAAACCCTAAACCCTAAATCTAATTCAGTCAATACCTTCATCAATTCTGGTAAAGCATATGTTGGTTGGCATGTCTTGGAAGTTGGTGGTCGTTTCTTTTGGATTTCGATAAATCATATATGCGCACCATATACATCTGTTGGTTGGCATATTGGTTGTTCCTCCATGCATAGGTTTTTCTAACTCAGAAGACCCGCATGCAAAGAAGGTAACACATTCCTTTACGCTAAATTTCATCCAACTTGAGTCCAAGCTAGTGGTTTCCTTTCTCTGTAAATAAATAAACAAAATAAAAAATATATAATAATAACAATAAAAAAAATTCGAGAAGGGCTATATTAGTTTTGGGTTGTTTTCGCTTTTACTCAGTTTATTTTCTCTCTTTTATTTATTTTGCTTCCTCTTTGTTTTTCCCTTTCTTATGGCCAGAAATGATGGAGCAATGATTGGTGATATTAAAAGGTATGCTATCTTGTCTACATCCTCGCTCGCCACATTCATCAATATTGTTCCTTCTTCTTTCTTTCCCTTTCTCCATCCCCTAGAGATGCCTTCATCATACACATTATGGACGCTTAGTGTTTTGGGTCTTTCCCTCAACGCACATCGATGATAAGTTCTAGAAGCATAATCATTTTGCCAAGTTTCAAAGAGTTGTCCCTTCGGGTTATACAACAGGTCCAAACCCCCTCATACTTACCACTTTCCATGAGTTATTCCTGAATTCCGGATCCATGAATCCCTTGACCTCCATCGTGTCTCCCCCTATTGTATGACCTGGTCCACCCAACCCTATCATCATTTTTTTGTCCCACATCAAGTCACCCTCAGTCCTACCATTACCCTTCCCTTCCACTTTCCTGCAGAGAATCAATGATCGTATGTTATTGTTTGAAGCTTGCACGCCACTGTAATCGACGCGCATCTGTTGGTTGGCAATTGTTGACAACAATTTTTGTCAATATGAATTAGCTGACAAAGCATTGCCAGGATCCCTGTCTAGTCACACTACTTGTGCATGTTTCGTTTATTCTCGTTAAATGTTGGCACATTATTCTTATTGAAATTATTGTGACACTTGACTTACTACTAAGCATAGCCTGTTACTCACTCATTGCATTATTCACACCGTCTTAATTCACCAATGACACACGTGTCCAAAGACTCTAATATCACCATTGTTGATCTATGCGCCAGCCTCATTCGCACTCGCTTGCGCAAAGTCTCGCATGCTCCCGCTGAATTGTTGCTACACATTTAAAGAATAATCTTAGCTATCAAAAATGATGGTCATTGGCTACTTTGAAGTCACACGGGTTACAGACTCTGAGATGGACACAGGTACATTTGGCAAAGATGATATGATACTTGATAAAGTTGTGAAAGCTCTTGAATTATTGCAAATCTGGATCCCATTTCTTCTACATCTCCTTACTTTATCATCATATGCCTCGCTTTATTACCATGACCTTTATTTAATAAAAAAAAAGTGAATCAATTATCTAAGGTCTATAAAACCATCACATTACTTCCTTGCATGACCCACCTTTCAAAATATATCCCATTCATCTTCCAACATTTAATTATGACATTAAGGTAGTACCAATGTACCTTTTGATTATGATTTAAATATTGCTTCATGCCAAACCCAAAGACATGTTATTATACCCACCATACCACTCCATATGTTTATGTGTCTCACTCTTCATTTTTTTTTTTCGACCCAATCTCCATTTTTTCCACTTAAAGTTTATACCTTCTTTTGAAATTATAACTTTAGCATCTTCCAATGCCATATCAAAAGTGAAAATTATATTATTATTCCTCCCAAGTTTTTTTTTCACTTGATAACTTTATTATATAAAAAAGAGTAGTTGTTTTGCTAAATGGATGGCAATATATCTTGTTACGAAGAGTATCTTTATCAGAAAGTAGAATGTGTTGTCATGTAGCACATAAATCTTTGCTAAATATATAAGGGTTATAAAAATTATGCAAGATGGAAGATATATTGTATGAGATTTGAGTTCACGACTAAGTACCCAGCGGAATAAAACAACATAGGAGTCCAAAGTGTGTAAAGTTTTCGTGTAAAGTTTTCATGATTTATCGTTATATTCAGGTATTCGACACCTGCATCAGCGACACGATGAGATGATTGTAGTTATTCTCCTCTCAATTAGTTTTAAAGCAATTTCTTGAAGCAACCCGAATTGTTACCACTGGGGTGCATTTCCAAACGCAAGTCATACTCTGACTGTTATTAACAAAGGGAAAATTGACAATATAGACGGACGGACACCAACACCATATTGTTAACATAATTTTCTTTGCTATTTCAACAACCAATGCGCCAAAAGCTGGAGACTACAAGTGCTTTAGGGGTAGTAAATGAACAAAAGACGAGTACCTCCCCAAGGAATCGATCGTTGGTTCAGTAATGTTAAATTTTATATTTCTTTGCGCCTAATCGGGCGACAGGCGCAGATTCCATGGCTATCATAACACCTTCAATATTTTGTTGTATATATACCTATTCTCCAGCTGATAGGGAAGTAAACTTTTCAAATCAGTAGCAAGGTTTCATCCTAGTGGTGTAAATTGGAATTGATGTTGTGTGATACAGATTTATCCCTATTGTTCATGTTGTGGGGAGCTCAATTGACACCTATAAAACCTTTCAGAGATTCGCGTTGAGACAACGCTGCGTGGAAACTCTTCTTGCTGGAAAAATCAATTAAAATATATGTTTCATGCTACAATCCAAATGGAGAATAATCATAACACAAGGAATGACCCAGGGATAACTTAAAAAAAAAAAAAAAAAAGTTTAAGGATGCATTAAAGAAGTCATAGACAATTCAATTTCAGTTACAAAACCATCTAACTGAAGGAACCATGCACTAAAGGAAGTAAAAGAAACAACGTGCTGCCAAAAGAAGGCAGAGGGGACAGATTCTAGAGGGGTCTTAGAAGGACAAAGAATTTCTGAAGGATATGTGATCTCAGAAATAAAATCGAGAGGGAGAACTTATGCAGAATTTTTAGAAAGCAGTATGTTGTGAGTGTTGTGAGAGATTTTTCATTACTTCTTCAACAGTGATTGATGAAATCATCAGCAATAGGTGGTCTTGCGAAGCAGCGAAGAGGATAAGAAAGGATGAGGTTGTTGGCCTTCATGAGGTAAATATTTACTTGTTTAGTTTGTTGTAGTAAAGATCGATTTAATTTGGTGTTAATCAGTTTTACTATGCAGGTTCTCTCCTTGTGATTCACCATCATGGCTCTATTCCTTCTTGGCTCAGCTCTCTTTTTCTTCTTCATGCTTAGTCTTTTTATTGTACGTTGCGTCTAAAATGGCTAAAGAACATATACCTGACCCTCTTCTACACAGAGACTTGAAGATTTTGATGATTTATGATGTTGTATGAGAAGTTTTTCAATGGAAAACAAATCTTAGTCACTTTGTATATCTCTCTGATTTTTCTTTAAATTCCTTAGTTTTCTTCATCTTTAATTTACTTTTTTATTTCAGGATATAAAGAAGAAGTTATATAAATCCTTAAAAGACAAATTAATTGTATTTACATTGTAAACAATCATATTTATAAAGTTTATTTACTATCTAACTAGTGTACATAAACTTGGTTTATTTGTTTTTAATTTTATTGTCTTTACATCCTAAAATTTAGAAAGGAAAATGAACAAATTCATAAATAAATGTGTTTCACTCATTAGATGTTTTGATGTATATAAACCCTTTTGTGTTTTTTATTATGCCCTAACTTCTAAATGAAAATAATAAATCAAATAAAATTAAAAATGGCTAGTGTAGTGTTATATAATAAGTTTTCTTTATACTTTAAATCTAACATAAGGTTTTAACTTTTCTAGCTTTTAGATTGACTTTGCTTTAAATTATTTTTGCTAAAATAAAACAAAACCAAACCATGTATTTTACTTTTATCATTACATCTCCTTTTTAATTTTAATTTTATTATTCCAATTGTATAAATCCTCACATAGAAATGATCAAATTGTAAATAGCATAAATCAAATAAAAATTAAATATTGTTAAAAAAAAAATTGCAGGACAAAGGGATCTATGCTTGGACTATAGGTTAGGATAAAATTAACTTAGAGTTCAATGTACATTCTTGTCTGGGGATTTAAGCCTAGGGTGATATTCTCGCTTCTTCTCACTAAGCCCCACGGAAGGTTAAAAATTTTGATGCTTGAGACTCACTAGTCTTTTGGTGTCAACACACTTAACTTATGAGAGATTGGAACACATGCATATTTAGTTCTTCATAACCCAATAATTGGGACTCGAGTAAACTTCCACCCCTACTACATGGATTTAATCTTTTCCCAATTAAACAACTTAACACTAATGGTAAAATCTATAGTGATATTCTTTAACAACTTAACACTAATAGTAAAAGTTATACTTAATTGCAGTTAACCAACCAAAAACAATTTTTGGTCACATTAACATGAAGTTTATTTACATTGACATCAAGCTACTTGTGTTACTAGAGTTGTAATATATCAATGGTGGAATACTTTTAAAAATAATAAAAATGTAAAATAACGTCCATGTTACCAAATTAGTATATTTGAATGGTACATAATACCAACTATATTACATTTTATAATATATATTTTTTAATTTTTTATTTATATCTATAATTTTCAATTATATTTATCATAGTTACCAAGTTTGAAAAATTCAATATCATGGATAATTTTAAGGATGGAAATTTATTTTAAAATGTAGAAACCTTGGGAATCTTACTGGTCCTTTATATGTCAACTATAAATGTTTGGCTATATTTTTGTTAAAATCTTCAATTTTCTAAGGATTATATATAGTTTTTATAAAATTTTGGCTATTTTTAAATTAAAATAATTGTCCTATAGAATTTGGGCAAATAATTTTTAGAATGATTAATCTTTTTTTAAGAAAAAAAAATGGAAAATTAACCTAAAAAATTAAGAAGTATACATCTTACAAATAATAAAACATATTATTTTTTTTAAATTTAAAAAAATCTAAATTGATAATCTTAACATTCAAAATCTCAAAAACCTTCACATATGATGTGTGGATATGAAAGATGATCCCACAAATAATACTCATACTTGTAAAATTGAACTAGATGACTAAAGACAAGGATTGGCCATTGAAAAAAAAAACCCTTAGAATCACATCATCCTCGTCTATATGATGTGTGAGAATGTGAAAGATCACCCACACATAATACTCATACTTATAAAATTGAACTAGATGCACTAAAAACAAGTGAACATTTCTATTATTAAATTTGTCAAATATTATAAAATTGTTCGTCCGCAGCTTTTTGGGTGTATTCTAAACAAACAGAGCATTTACGGGTTCATTGAGATTTTGTGACTGCCGGATTGAGCGTTCTTACCAGAAAATTTACGAGTTCATTGAGATTTTGTGACTGCCGGATTGAGCGTTCTTACCAGAAACAGTCGATTGACTATTTACATTTAATTACCACACAATTTCATTGAATTTTTGCATTTAATTATTTATTATGCAAATTAATTAATTTTTAATAACCATATAAATGTCATAATAAATAAATAAATTAAATAAGCATTTAACACTAAGTCAACTATTTCGAATCATTTTCAAAATAGTTTCATATACCATATAATATTATTTATTATGCAAGTTAATTCATTTTTAATAAAAATATAAATGTCATAATAGAAAATGAGCATGCTAGATTAATATGTAGTAGTTTTTGTTGATATGAGTAATTTTTTTTCATATTTACTATAATATTTAAAATCTTATTATTTATTTTTATAATAATATTAAATATAAATTTTGTATCTTATAAATTATTAATTTTTTAATGAAAATATAAAAATAAAATATAAATATATATTTTAAATATAATTATTTAAAAAAAATTAATATTTAATAATATAGTTATATTAAAGAAATATAATTTATTTTAATTATATTATATCAAAATATTAATTTCAGATTATTATAATTAACATTAATTTGATGTTTAGTTTGAGAGTAACCTTAAAATTATATTTTATTATATAATTAGTTTTAATAATCTATTTTTTAATTTTTCTGTGAACAATTTTCATACTATATTAATTTGCTGATAGGAATGGTCATTTCTCATTTTCTAATTTTATGCTATTCTAAGTATATTTTGTAATATATAAAAGTTAAAAATATTTAATTAAAAAAATATGTTTTAATATATAAAGGTTAAAAATACTTAATTAAAACAATTTAAATATATTTTGTAAAAATATATAATTAAAAATGTATTTTAGAATTTTTTAGAATTATTTATATTAAAATTAATTTAAATATTTAATATTAAAATTAAATTTTATTTTCATTTATTTTTATTTTATTTAAGTAATATATCAACTTAATGTTTTTTCAGTAAACATTTTAAAATAAAATTATTTAATTATATAAGAATTTAATAAGCATACTAAAAATATAGTTTAAAATTTCTCACTATATTTATATATAATTTTAAAAAAATGTATATATAATTTTAACAAAATTAAAAAATATGTATATATAATTTTAACAAAATTAAAAAATATGTATATATAATTTTAACAAAATTATATAAGAGAAAAATATTTTTACATAAACTGAAAAATTAAAAGTGAAAAATGTTTTATATAATATTGAAAATTAATTGTATATTATTGCTAACATACCATAACTTAAAATAAAACAAATTAAGAATGGAAATGATAAGGAAAATTGTGGATGTATGTTTTCTTTTAAGATATCATAAATTTAAATCTAGAGGGGTAGAGTATATATATCTTGGTAGAATTTATTAAACAAATTGTTTTACTCATATTGTCAACAAATATAATGTTAAATATATACAAATTATTTTGTTCACTCCATAAAATATAACAAGTAGATACACTCCATAAAACATTAGTGGTTATTATGTAGGGAGTCTATAAACTCCATAAAACATTTGTGGTTTATTGGGAGAGAGACCAAACACCCAACATTTAGCCTTTTGCCACATTGTCAATATAGCAACTACTCCTCCAAATCCAATTCCCACCCCAATCCCTAATGCTATCAATGACATTTTTTCATTTAGACGAGTTAACCAACCAACTTTAGCATGATTGCTCTTACTAGTGCCAATAGGTTCTCTCGCAGATTTTTCATTGTGATTGCATGAATCTAAAGGACACCCCCACAAACATTTGTTCCTTTGAAATGAAGTTACACTGAAGGTGGAAAACTGTGTCCCTGTTGGGATTCGCCCGCAAAGGTTGTTAGATGAAACATCCAAAACTGCCAACCCATGTATCTTAGAAAGTTCTTGAGGAATTAGTCCACTGAAATTATTTTTGGCCAAGTCCAACTCTTCCAAAGTAGATATGTTGCTAAGAGATGCCGGTATTATTCCTTCCAACTCATTCCTAGATAAGTTCAACAATACCAAACTACTCATACTTCCTATGCTTGGAGGGATTTCCCCTTTAAGATTATTGTTAGACAAATCTAATACAATGAGTACAGGAAGCACATATGATAGAATATACTCCTGACCTTTCATGTCAATTGTCATTTCTTCAGCTATTGTATTGTTTGGGATGTTTGGGATGACTTCATTGTTGTAATACAACCCAGATGTATCTTGCAAAGATACATTAATTGCAAATCCTTGAAGTCTTTCAAGATCTAATGGTATTCTTCCACTAAATTTATTATTGGATAAATCCAAGAAACACAAATTGGTAAAATTTTTAATCCATTTAGGAATATCACCATGAAAATTATTATTTCCAAGCTTTAAAACTCTCAAGCCACGAAAAAATGTGAGGTAACCAGGAAGTTCTCCTGTCAACTCATTTGCACTTAAATCCAATAGTTGAATGCTGGTACTTGTGTTCAAAGATGTGGGCATAGTCCCAATGAAGTTGTTAGAGTGAGCAGAGAAAATGGTGAGAGAAGTGCAATTGCCAATGGGCTCGGGAATTGGTCCAGATAAGCTATTTTTGGATAGATCTAACATATAAAGTGAAACCAAACCACCAATACTATCTGGAATACTCCCAGAAACACTGTTATTATACAGATTTATAGCAGAGAGATGCTTTAGCTGACCTATGCTATGTGGGATACATCCTGATAAATTGTTTGAATTCAAATCCATGTATTGAAGAGATTGAAGATTTCCTAAGGACTTTGGAATTGTACCTTTCAGATTGTTGTTTCCCAAGTAAAGTGATCCAAGCTTGCTCAAATCTGTAATGGCTTCAGGAATGCTGCCACTGAGTTTATTTCTACCCAAATCTAATATTTTCAATTGACTCAAATTGGCAATGGCTTCAGGTATGCTCCCTGTGATTCTATTTGAATAAAGATCTATCTCATGGAGAGGAAGATGGAATATATTCACCGGCAATGGGCCTTCAATTGCGTTCCACATTAACTTCAGGGATAAAAGCTTGCTGCAGTTCCCTATTTCGGGAGGGATGGAGCCTGAAATATTACCCATACCCTTCAAGCCATCAATGTACATTTCACTAAGTTCTCTCAAATTACCCAATTGAGCTGGTATATGGCCGGACAATCGGTTCTGCCCCAGATCTAAAATTTGAAGAGAAGAGCAATTTCCCAACGATAGAGGAATAGTGTTCTCCAATTTGTTACTACTTAGATTAAGCATCTCTAGCTTCTGCAACAACCCCAATTCCACTGGGATTCTGCCACTCAAATCATTGTGAGACAAGAGGAGCTCCAAGTACAATTGCCGAGAGCTGGAGGGATGTGACCACTTAGTGAGTTATCACTAAGGGAAAGACTGGATAAACTTCTCATCAGACCCAGAACGGAAGGGATAGGACCACTGAGCTTGTTCCTTCTAATCACCAACTCTCGGAGAGATGTGCAGTTTCTCAAAGCAATTGGAATACTTCCACTCAAATTATTCACAGCGAAGTTAACATGGTCCAACTTGACCAGACGACCAATCTCTGTTGGTATGGTCCCTGTCAAACTGTTATGTTCAAGGCTGATCCATTGAAGTCGCGTGCAATTAAATAGTGATTTTGGAATAGATCCGCCAAGCATATAATTGAAGCCGAGGTCAAGTATTCGCAGCGATTTAAGATGCCCAAATTCGGGTGGGATTCCTCCTGTCAAATTATTACCAGAAAGATCCAACGTGTGCAGTAAGGAGAGGTTGCCGAGAGATGGCGAAATAATACCTCCCAATTGTAATTTAGGATCTACGTCATCAGAAACAGAAAGTATGACAGCTACAATTCTTCTAGTGTGTTTCTTGCAGGTAATACCATACCAGGAGCATACCTCATTTGAGTTCTCAGTCGTCCAGTTGGACAACTTTCCAGATCGATCAGGTTTGACATGATTTTTAAAGGACAGAAGAGCTTCCACGTCCCTTTTCTCGTGACTGTCCATGGATGAAGGGAATCGATGATGTTCCTCCAGCAAATTACGTGCACTCCAAACAAAATCATAGGAAGAATAATCGATCTGACGATAACTTAATCTGCCCTTGTAACCATAGACATGATCTCTCCGATGAGTATGGGGATGTGGCTTCGAGGGTGAGTAATTACTAGTTGCTGCATCTACAAAGCACACGAGCATCAGAAGAAGAACAACGCCTTTAGGATCCATTTCTTCCTCTCGACTTCTCAGTGTCAAATGTCCTCCTAAGCTTTAGTTTGTTGCGTTCTTAGCTATGTATATAAAAGGAAAGCAGCTCTCGTGTGAAGTCCCCCAGCAATAACACACAGAAATCGAGAGGGAAATCGCCGTATTAACTCCTGTTCGTCTTCGGCGGCGGTCTTGCAGAAAAGTCATTAGAGACGGCGTGAGTGGATTAGCCAAGTTGAAAGGCCATGGGAGTTAAAGGTTGGTTGGTTGGTATGAATAATAGGGAAAGACAAGCGGCCATGTTGACTACGGCATTGAGGTGATGGAAAGCCCTAAAATTCAACAATTTTATTGGGAGTAAGCTAGCCAGGTAGCCATCTTTCCGGAAAAAAATGGATTTGAATAGTGTCAGATTTTCAGGGATAGTCTGAGTTTAGTATGGATAAAAGTTTTATGTATTTCAGAATTTTATTCTAAAGATTTTGTCTTATTTTAAACAAACCTAAATATTTAGAAAATAATCAAACTTCTAAATTGACCAAAAATTTAAAACCACACCACCAAAAAAACATACCGAAAAAAAACTCAAAAAAAAATTACTCCCTGGTTAATACACTCCATTTTACTGGCTCATAGTTCGGGGTTGTATTAACTCCAGCTCGTCTTGGGCGGCCGTCTTGGAGAAAAAGTCTCACTTGAGATGGCGTGAGTGGATTAGCAAAGTTGAAAGGCCAATAATAGAGAAAGATAAATGGGCCTTTTGAGTGACACTTGGAAGTAAAGATAGCCACAAAATTTTGGTTGGTAGGTATGAATAGGGAAAGACAAATGGCATGGTCTAAACATTTTTTCACTAGAATCCGGACACAAACAGCCATGTTGACTGCTGTATGCAAAACCCTAAAATTCAACAATTTGATTGCCGCCTCAGTGAATTGAAAATTTTAAATGTAATAATTAAAAAGAAAATGCTTATATGATTTAATATATATGTGAAAATTTTATAGAAAATCAAATACTACTTCAATGAAAAATTGTGTAGTGATTTGGAAAATTCAAAGGCAAAGGCAAAGTCAATAATGGAAAAAGAAAATGGTTCTCGTTAAAGGTTTTTTTTTAATTGAAATTGAGTCATCTAAATGACAAATTTCCAATTCTTTTATTGAAATTGATCGTTGTCAATTAAATTTAATATATCTTACATATAAAAACATACCGCAATGAAAACAAAACATATATAATATATAATATAAAATAAAAAATAAAAAATAAACAACCTCAATGAAAACAAAACATATATAATATAAAATTTAAAATAAAAAATAAACAAGTGATTTGGAAAATTCAAATTCAAAGGCAAAGGCAAAGTCAATAATAATAATAATAAATTAAAATTGAAAGTCATCTAAAATAACAACTTTCCGATTCTTTTATTAAAATTGATCATTGTCGATTAAATTTAATATATCTTACATATAAAGAAATACCTTAATGAAAACAAAACATATATAATTTAAGATTAAAAATTAAAAAATAAATAATGTATTTATTGTTTTGCTTAAAGATTAAGTTTAAATATTTTTTATTTTTTTATTGAAATTTAAAGTCATCTAAAATAACAATTTTCCAATTTTTTTATTGAAATTAATCATTGTCAATTAAATTTAATATATCTTACATATAAAGAGATATCGCAATGAAAACAAGTGTTGCGTGGCCAGGTTGGGATGGGAATAAATGCGACCTAGTAGAGATATGTGGCTAGAAAATTGAAATATATGTGGTTTGCATGCAGAACATAATATTCCCGAATTAGCTCTTCCTGAAAAATATAAAAAATTATCAACATTTGAAAGGTTGTTGAACACAAAAAATTTAGCATTAGCGAATTAGTTATCTTTAAAACAAGCGCTCCTGGACAAAAAAGAAATTGAAATTTATGAAATGGACAGCATAAACTATACATACCAAAAATGTAATTTTATAAAGTAGATATTTAGTTTTATACATACGAAATATGCACTTTTATAATGGATCGCGAGTTGTCGGGCTGGCGGGCTCAAAATTGGGCCTCTGATGTTCTCTGCGATACAGAAATTGAGAAACGGAGTTGCGGACTATAGAAATTTATCATAAATTAATAAATTATACATACGAAATATATACTTTTATAAAGTAGATATTTAGTTTTATACATACAAAATTTGTACTTTTATAAAGTATGGGGATGTAATTTTATAGAGCATGCATAGAGCCCTCATTGGATACTTAGCCAGTTTTTGGATCACGAGTTCTTGGGCTGGCGGGCTCAAAATTGGGCCTCTGATGTTTCGTGCCCTACAAATAGCATCGACAGTTCCGTGATATACAAAATGACACGCGGAGTTGTGAACTATACAAATTTACCATAAATTAATAATGTTTATTACATATCTATGGAAATTACATTAACATTTTGCATATAATAGAACAGTAATAACGTCTGTTACATTTAGTTTGCTTTAAAACTAAGGTTTTTCTTGGACAAAAAAAATATAGCATTGTCGAATTAGTTTTCTTTGCACACATTTTATAGAGCATGCATGGAGCTCTCATTCCATACTTAGCCAGTTTTTGGATCGCGGGTTCTCGAGCTGGCGAGCTCAAAAATGGGCCTCTGTTGTTCCGTGCCCTACAAATAGCACCGAGAGTTCTGCGACATACAAATTGACAAGCAGACTTGCGAACTATAGAAACTTATTATAAAATAAATAATGTTTTTTACATATCTCTAGAAATTACATCAACATTTAAAAGCATACAATAAAATAGTAATAACGTCTGTTACATAGTTTCGTGGAGGAAAACACACAGAAATTAGCATTCCCGAATTAGTTTGCTTTAAAACAAAGGATTCTCAACAGAAGAGAAATCGAAATCTATCAAAGTATAGGTTCCTGGACACCCAAAAAGTTAGCATACAATAGAATAGTAACAACGTTGTTCAAGACAAAAAAATTAGCATACAATATGACACAAGAAATGTAGCAGATCCGAATTAGTTTTCTTTGGAACAAACAAGAAAGGTTCCTGGAAACCCAAAATTTAGTATACAATAAAGGCATTGTCAAATCAGTTTTCTTTGGAATTTATCAAAAATTAATAATCTTTGTTACATGTTTCTGGAAATTTAAATGCGTTTGTCATATAAACTGGGAGTGGGGCTCCTGCGGACCATAAAAAGAAATAAGTACAAGAATTAGGATTGTAGAAAGAAGAAGTGTGCGACGGTAGAGAGGAAGACCTGAAAAAAAGAAATTGGAAGTTATGAGTCTTTGGTTATAGTTTTCTATTTAAAGAGGTCATAAGTGGATTGATAAAGAAAACAAGATGACAACATAGACTTAAACTGGAATGATAAAGAAAACAAGATGCCAATATAGACTTACTATGAAGCCGATGCGTTTTTGTTGATGTCGTTGATGGTCAGTGGAGTCCTGTTGATTGGTTGTTGCCGTTCCTAGACGAGGCTGTCCATTCTCTGTTGGAACCATTCTTTGATGTAGCTTTCCATGGGGGATGTGTTGATTTCATCCCAGATTTCTATGTTGTAAAGGTCGTTTTCTAATTTCTTTAGATCCATTGAAATACTATGCAGACTCTGTCCAATTTCGCAATTGTGTGCCGCATAGTCCAGTACCCAGCGCTCGTGCTCATCTAGATGATGTTCAACAATGCCGTAAAAAATCTGGGGTTGCAATGAAACCCTGCTCAAATTCGTTGAGGCGGTCTTTCAGATTGGCATTTTTCATCTCAATTCCTCCAATGGAATCACAAAGAATTTCACTGGTTACCTGGTGAAATGAGGAGATTTGGGACGACCGCATTTCCCTAAAGTTAATCTCTGTGAGAGATTTTCCTTTCCCATTTGTTACATCTCTCTTTTCAATGACCATACTTTTAGATTGGTTGTAAAAAATAGCGCTCTGGATTACGAAGGATTCATCTACATCAAAAAAATCAGTCTCAAATATTTCCACCGCAGACGACCCAATTTTCTGCATGTGCTCAGTTTCAATTTCAAGTTGTAGTTTTCCACTTTCAATTTCAGGTTCCTCCACCTGCCCTGCATTGGTTTTTCTCTTCTTCGTCAGTGGAATTTTTTGAGAACTATCAATATTTATGCGAGGAGGGTTCTTATATCCTCCTCCGTTTGAAGATTTCTGGGTTTCTTTCTTACTGGGGTGGACCGTCAAAGCGATGCTTCGTGATGTCGTGCTCTTGGGAGTGCTGGCGGGGGACTGGGTACTCTTCTCATCGGATACTTTTCCATGTTGTTTGTACAATTCAGTCGCGCTTTGCAATGTATCTGCGTCGCAATCGGCAGAAGCAGGATTGTTGTTGACACTGTCCCTGTCTTGGGTCAGGTGTCTATGGATAAAAGAGGTGTTAAAGCCAACAACCAGTAAATGTTCTCGAAAAATTCCATTAGGGTCGAACCCTTTTAGCCTTTCAGCGTACGTTAGGTTCAATTTCTTGAAATGGGTGGAAAACTCATCAATCTTGTTGATGTTTCTACACATGAAGTCTCTGACTTTCCAGGGGAGAGGAATAAACTGGTTTTTTTTTCTTGTCATGGAAAAAATGCAACCAGTGGTTGTATTGCCTTGCTATTTCTGCAACAAACATATTGTCCGTGATGTGGCATGGAAGGAAGGAAGGATTTTCCTTAGAGCCAAAGACCATGAGGACACTATGATTTTCCTCTTGCTCAAGTGTGCCCTTCCTGTTCAAAAACTTGGTTGCCTGGCCAGACATCTGCGGAGCATCCTTGCCTAACAGTAAATCTTTGAAAACTGAGACAAAGCCATTAAAAACTTCATAAAAAAATGGGATTCCTTGTGCCTCCACAGGGCCTCATACCAGAATGTTACTGGGTCGAATCCACAGTTCATTTTATTGGAAAGAGAAAGTTTTGGAAATGGACAACAATGCACAATTGCAAAAATTAAGTAGGATGACATATAAAATTTATTCGATTCTTTGAATCGTGACAACTGGGAACATAGCTCAATGGAAATCAACTTCCCCCAATCGAAAATGTATTGTTCCTTGACTGTGAAATACAAAATATAAATAATTATATGGGAAATGATTTCCGTGGATGCCTCTCCCGTTATTCTTGTAAACAGCCAAGCAATTTCCCGGAATGGATTTATAAAGGAACTTACCTGCAACCTTGTGATATCTTCAGGAACTGTTGTCGGGTCTTCGAGGAAGTCAGCTAATATGTCCATCCCGTTATCATGTTTTTCTATAAACTTCTTGTAGTCTGTCCTCTAAACATCAATGTTGGCTTCGGTAATTTTAACATCTCACGGAAGACCTGAGGTGACAAAGAAACAGGAGAATGGTCACGCAGTGGAATAATTATTTAGCTTGGAATATATTTTTCAGCGCACCAAGAGACCACCTCTTTACAGTCAAAATCCTTAGGGACGTAGCCTACACGAGCGATTCTAGAGGTCCAAAACACTTTGTTCTGGGCAGAATGGGATGAATAGTAAAAGTATGCCCCGGACCACTGGAAGTTATGGTCCTCATGTGCAAACATATTTACTGTATCTCCACAAAACTATTGTTGACCTGTTGCCATAAGTGTACAAGAACGTTTGTTTTCTCCAGACGATGAATGAAATGAACAGTTGGAAGGGATAATATAACCCTGCGCAAATTTTGGTCCAAAGTGTGTGAATGGGAGATGTCCTCGAGACTTTCATTGATTAATGACAATTTGGACGTTTGTTGCATGATGCATTGTTAACATTAAACAATAGTAATTGCATACATAGAAAATGTGAACATGGCGGATATTGCAATCAACGATTAAGCATTGTAGATTTCTTGAGTAGCCCAACACAATGATGCGTGTTCGAGATGAACAATCGGAAGGGAAAAAATAACTCTCCGCACATCTTGGTTTAATGCGTAATAATGGGAGATCTCCTCGAGCGTTTCGCCCATTAATGATAATGTTGACAGTTCCTGCATGGTCAGTTGTTAGCATGAAAGGTTTCTAATTGCATAGTAAGAAAGTACGGAGGTCATGGGCACGAGATAAAAATAGCTACAAAATAGGGTTGCAAGGTACAACCATTGAAGGTGAGGGCGTTGTTGGCATGTTTACAAGAAGAACGTGCTTGTCATTGATGGAAAGAACAACAACAACGATGGCATGTCTATAGGCAAGAATAGCAGCAACGATAGCATGCTTACAGTTATTGATGGCAAGAACAAAAACGATGAAGGTATGGTTATAGAAAGAATAGTAGCGACGTTGGCAGGGTTACAGTTGGGAGACAACAATGGAAAACAGGCAGGCAAGGAAGATCAGCAGCGATGATGGCATGGAAAGATCAGAAGCGTAACAATGAAGAGAAACAGTGATCGTTGGATCCCATTCATAATTCCCGATGACCGTCAAATCTGAATCCATACAGCAGGAGCGCAAAGATGGAGGACAGATGTCGGGCGTTAGATCCTAGCACAGGGTCTGACCATCGTTGGATCCAGGAGAACTTGCACGTTCTTTAAAGTGCTAGGAGAAGCAGGCTTACAAAATCCTGAAAGCAGGAAGACTGTCCATCTTCGGGCAAGACACATGGTCACAGATCAACATTTCGTTGACTGGAAAGTCAAAGGAAGGAGGTTCTCTAACCTCTCGAAATCGCGAAATGCGAAACCACGATTTAATTTGATTCGTTGATCAAAGGGAGATCATGGACCATTGATCTGACTCCATTTCAGAGTTTCAGATACCAGGAGTTGGAGGCTAATGAATAAGAATTTATGGTTGATATGGAAAGAGAACTGATCAGTGCACTGGAAGAGATTGACAGACTCAGAATTAAGAACAGAAAGCAAAAACAATTGTTGATACAGTTCGAGAAAGACAGTAAACAGTCTGATGAAGACTTTGCCCTGCTAAAAGTGGAATTAGAAGAGGCAAAGAAAATCGAGGACATTCTGAAACAACAGTTATCAAAAAAGAAGGCAAGATGTAAAGCTCTGGAAGAAGTAGTGAAAACTAGGAAAGAGTTGGAGAAGTTTCAAGCCGTGTATCATCAGAATCTGTCAAGTATCAAAGCCTCATAAGAATTAGCCACCATTCTGAATCAGCAAAGGAATCCAAAGTTGAAAACAGGTTTGGGTTATGAAGAGGGATCAAGTAGTGGTCATCCAAGCAACAAAGACTTCATC